>JASANE010022177.1:0-59011 GCA_030248225.1 Trileptium ribeirensis | reverse complement strand
CAGTACTAGCAGTACAACGATTTTACTACTCGTTACCGTACCGGCGTTCAACAATTTGGTTTCACGTAACAAACGCGCGTTTGTAGTTCTCAATTGTTGATACACCAGCGTGCAGCTGCTACGGTTGTTATTACAGCTGCAGTGGTCAGATGTTATTCTTTGTTATACCGTCGTGCGACAATGTTTGTTGTCGCTACACTGCGCGTACAGCTTTAAACAATGTTGTTACAAGCAGTGTAACATCGTTTGATATAGTCGCTACAAGCATCGTTCAGAAATGTCAGCTGTTGCACGAAGCTTGTAGCGACTGACAACACTGTCGTTACAATGGTAATGACAACTGTAGTGTAACGAGCATTGCGGTTCTCGCGTAACCGTGTGCAGTGAGTGCACGCATCTTAATGTGAATGATGCATAGCTAAGACTTACCAAAAGTTGCTTCCCAAGTATTATTGAGAAGGGATGTATCAAGATGTAAGCAATTGGTGTAGGGCATGCCTAGATTGCAACAAAAAGAAAATTGGTCCACATAGACCAAGGGCGCCACTTAACCCCATACCAGCAACTCAACCTAATTATTCTTATCATGTTGATGTGTTGGGACCGTTGCCACAAACATATAACGGCAATAAGTACGTAGTAATATTTATCGACCGCTTCACGAATTATCCAGAAGCCATTTGCACTCCAGATCAAAAAGCTACTACCATCGCAAAGCTTTTCGTGACTGAGATAGTTTGTCGCCACTCAGCTCCGCATGAGGTAGTGAGTGACAATGGTCCAAACATTCGTAGTGAACTGGTAGGTCAAGTATGTAAGCTAACCGATACAAGAAAAGTTTTGCAACGCCCTACAGACCTTAGAGTAATGGTATTGTTGAACGCATAAATCGTACACTACTAAGCATGCTTTCACAGTATGTAGATACATCACAAAGAACATGGAACGAATTTGTCCCTTTTGCGTGTTTTGCGTATAGAGTTAGTATGAACGATACCACTGGTCTGAGTCCTTTCGAAATGGTATACGGAAGGCAACCACGATTGCCTATGGATAGAGCATTACCAATTTCAAATATCCATTACCTGGATGAGGAAGATTATTTTCGTGACTTACACTTAATGCTCAAAGCAGCATGGAAATTGGCTGGCGAAAATATTTTTCGCTCCCAGGAACACATGAAATTTTACTGTGATAAAAAGGCTGCGAGCCAAAATATTGGGTTGAGCAGAAAGTCTTACTCCATGTTCCGTTTCAAAAACAAGGTAAAACTAAGAAACTTGCTATACAATGGCATGGTTTGCATGAAATTTCTGAACTCTTGTTGCCCGATGTTGTTGTAAATCCTATCGGTGACACCACACGTGGTAAAACAAAAGTCCAAATAGATCGAATTAAGCCCTTTTGTGGACCATACGTCCCACAGCTTAGGTACGGGTGTGAAGACGAGCCTAATAAAAATTACTTAGACCCTAAAGATATTAAAACGGATACAGATTTGCCGTACCATGTTGATACATTAGACTTAGATCCTGAAGTAGAAGCATCCGCTGAAAATTTTCATAAATTCAACACTAGTAGTTTAAAGCAGCAATTTAAAACACATAGATATAATCTGCGACCTCGGAAACAATCTATGTAGCTAAATCTATAGGATAGGTAGTTATTGCCACTTGTGTAATCTTTCTTGTCACTTAGTAAATGTAATCTAATACACAATATTATTTGTACTTCGACTTTTTGTTTAAGATTAAAGATTCCAACCGGAAGGCAGCATTATCGGAGGCTTAGTCTGGCTGTGTTCTATTCGCAGTCCAAGTAATTTTTGTAATATAATCCAATCAGGCTTGCCGTTTGAACGAACTCTGCAAAGCTGTAGAAGTTGGTAACATTTTGTGTTATTTTTCGATTACACTGTTCTCGTACTGACATTATCCCTTTCGGGAAACCTATGACTATTTTACAGAATTTGAAACTTGCTTCCTTTTGGTGTACACTGATCCAGGTTAATCAAAAATACCACATTTAACGGCGTTCCTTGTTCGAATTTTAAAACGAGTTTAAATGTCAACGATAAACTAATACTTAGATAATATGAAAGTTGTGACAAAAGACGATAACAAAGGTGTCAAATATGACCTTGATGCTGTTTTCTTTGGCATACAACAGGATGTAACAAATTTTGTTACTTCTGAGCTAACTAATTTGGTAGCTGATAATGCAAGGGCGCAGATCTTGATCAACCTTTGGTAAATCATATTCTATCCAGCTACGTGCCTTTGGATTCTTTGCTACAAACATTGGCAACTGAACTTTGTAATGTTCCCTCAGACCAGCTTACAGATAAACTGTGGGACGTTATTCGAAGTTACCTTCAATATAATAGTCGGCCCAGTCAATTGGAAAAAGATGGTCATACTATGTGTGTTGTTTGTAAAACTAATATTTATGATGCATCACATTTCTTAGAACCATGCCATTGTAACGCCGTTCTTTCTCGCCTCGTTTTCGCCTGTCACCAATTGGTTTAACGTTGGCGCAAGATCAAATATGGATCACAGACCATAGAATATTCAAATATGTTCAGTATAGGAACGCCCGTGGCATGGCAGCGGTTTATTTTTTATCCGACAGACAAGAAGCACAAATTCAGCGTGGCAGCCTATGGTCAAAAGGGCCCAGCGATTTGCCCATAATAGTAGGTGAAGCGCCATTCGGCGAAGAGGTGTACTTGACGTTTAAAGTGGAGAGCCGGACAGACATTAAACCTTGGCTGCACTTGGCACCGCTAGAAGATGATCCGACGGCATCGATATCACCAATTCTGCTTGCCCCATACGGCAGAAGCAACGCGAACGTTGTCGTTCCACTGCCGTGTTCTTATGAGTTAGGACTGAATTATTATGAATTACAATTTTGGATAGAATATAGAAGTAACTTTGATGTTCCGAAGTTTTTGCCAGTTTGTGCCATTATACAGTGGAAATATGTTTTGCCAGAGGTGGACAATATAATAAATCATATACTTCAAGATATTCCCCAGAAGACAAGTCGAGGGAAATACTCAGAACCTGGTACCATAGCGTTGATACCAGAAAGTGCTCATCGACCCCCACGCCTTACGGATGATGGTGCCATGATACAAAGAATCTGTGGTCAACAAACAATTTCTAAACCACAGCTTAGCCCATATTTCGGTGCATGGCACAGTACGGATCTTGAGCTCCGAAGAAATCGTTTTGCTACTCGTGAATTTGTCGAGTACCCAAAATTGGCCGCAGAATCTGATGTACAAGAAGTTTGTGCTATCTTAGATTTGAATCAGCCAGAGTCAATTGCTACGTTTTCTCTTCGTGCCCTAACGGAGTTACTGGGACAAGTAGAGCATGAAGAAGACGATCCTATTAAAGTATTAACCTCGAGTCTGACACCTTCTACACGAACAGAATTAGAGTGTCTGGATGCGTGTGAACCAATGCTATTAGCAGAATACGACAATCCAGAGAGTGGCAGTTTCCATGTTACGACTACCGTCGTTACAACACAACTACAATATTTGAAGCTTCCACCTCGTCAATTAGTGCAGCTCATAAGTCCCGCGTTGAAATTTAAATTCCTTGCGTATATCGTTGGAAAGAAATTTCTAAACAACCGCGGAGGAACTGGCCTAATTCTAAGAGTGAGCAACGCGGTACGCCCAATGTTCGCGAGTACGCGCATTATAGAAGGAGTCAGTTTATCACCGCCATTAGGACCGGCTATTGAATATTTGGTCGCATTACTGGGACAGTTGATTTATCAAACTGCTGAAGACAGGGCTTCAGCGAGAAGCTTTTGACGGAGTGGAATGTTAACTACTTTGGAACAGAAAACGGTACAGACTCTGGATAGAGAAGCAAGTATCGATAACATTTAACATGCCCAATACAGTGCAAAACTCATTCTGTTTTTCAGTTATGATTTTATATTTCGATTTTGAATTGTCCTAAGCCAGGTTTGGCTTGTTCGACATTCTTCAGATTATTTGGAAGGTTCACGAGGAGCTCCGTCTTCGCCTTGATGATTCCTCACGGCTGTATAAATGCGTGGAAGCAACAGATGTGTCATCTGAATTGTTTGTAGCCCATGAAACGTTGCTTTCTGTCCAATAACTAAACATTGAATTTTCAAAAGAAGAGCTGATGGTTGCGAGGCGTTTTATGTTTGATCGCTACGGTATTCATTGTCTGACCATCATTACCTGTTTTGGAAGCTTTGTAACACCGGAGGGAAGCGTTCCGAAACACATACAATTTGGCAGCCGTCGTATGTGCGCTTCCCTGTTAAACAGCCCTTTATGAGGCATCATTCCCTACGATAATTGGTATCCACCAACAGAATCGTTAGAGGATGATATATACACATCAGGCAAATTAGTTAGGCTGTCTTCTGAAAAGGAGCGCACAAAGCGCATAGACGTGGACCGGGTATTGCGACAGTTCGCAAAGCGTGACTTCAGACTTCGATTTTACTGATTATTTTTGTTTCAATGTTCTTTTATATAATAATATTGGACCCGTAATATTTACCATATTTTATTTTTATTTCGGTGTTATGTTGAACTATATATTGGCGAATACTTCGATAGTTTTGAATTCACTTGTTGAGCGCCTTGCCTCTCCCGCTCCAGACCTCGCGCCGTCCCTTGAGCCAACTTATGGGCCTGGCGCTTACATTTTCTCCTTTCGTATATTAGGAAAAATGTTTGAATTTCCAGATGGGTTGTCAGCCGAATTGACTGACTGTACATTGGGGTTGTCAATCGTTTGTCGGAGCAGATTGTCTTGAGGGATAAATTTTGCATATTTTTTAAAATTCAAAATTATTTTTTATTTTTGCCAATTTTGTGCCGAATTTCCCCGAATTTTTGCATTTTTTTCCAGTATTACTTTCTATTTTTGCCCATTTTCCAAATTTTTGCCTATATTTGCCAAAATTTACCCGACATCTTGTGGGCGGGGCAGGCGATGATTGTGGTGCCTCATGGTGGTAGTCCCCTAATTATTACCATGTGTATAATTATATCGCTAGTTTAAAAAACATATTGAGTTAGAATGCACATCGGAATGCGGTGCATTGTCTTTTCTTTAAGTACCGTTGGGCCTTTAGTGCACTTAATATGAGATTCTCAACGTTGAGTTTAAGCGTACTAAATTATACAATTTTTATACCAAATCCACAGCCTTACAGAAAAGAAGCATAATCTATTGAGCTATTTAATCGCAAAGGCATGGTACGTAGTTTTGCTTTTTACCGCTTTTGGTTTTGTTCAAGCTGAAGTTTGCAACGTCGACGGTCCAAAGTCATTTGTGTGCTCCTTTCTTCATTATTAACTTGTGATGATTTGCTTAATGAAGTTATTACTTAGCTAGTGATTTATTTATTATGAAGCGGAGCGAAGCGAAGCTTTTTGCTTTCGTCAGAGGTGGAAAATTCGGCACTGTCTGTACGTCCGTTAAACTCTTCAATAACTACTGGGCCGGTTTTAAAAAACTTTGTTTGAAAGGCTAATATTGGACAGGTGCAAGACATGTAGATTTTGTCAAAGTTTGCTTTAGTTAATTAATAATTACCTAATTAGTTAATCGTGGTAGCCTATTTTTAGCAATTTCAAACAAAAATTGCATATATTTCAATAATAAATTAGTGTAAAGCTATTAAATTGGTGCAGATATTGCATCTCGCCTTGGCGATTGTGAATGTGGTGCTTATTTACTATTCGAGGAAGTTAAAAATGCTAATTCTTAGTTAATTACGTACCATTGCACCCTTCGCGTGGTACAATGGAATAGAGGATCAAGAATTCTTTTTGCTGTTGTACTTGCATAGACCATGACGGAGGGACATGACGCCTCGCATTGATGGCGAGGCCCAATTGAGTTTGAAACAAATATGATTATTATGTAGTCTATAGACATTAGCCAAGTGTAGTCTGCGCCTGAAGGAGGACAATGAAGGCGCATTCACTACAAACGCCGGCAGAGAGTTCCAAAGGCGTAAAGTTCGGTGAGTGAAAAAGTATCTCCTGATATCTGGTCGTGGCACATCAGTGGTTTCAAAGTTCAAAAATTATGGCCGCGTGTACCGGCGAAACCGGGAACAAAAAATATAGAAGTATCCATTGCTACCGCACCATGGGTCATTTTATAGATCAAGATGAGATCGCTCCGAACTCTTCTCGTTTCGAGAGTTTGGATTCCCAAGTATGAAATAAGATCGCTGCAGTCCCAATCTCGAATCGTTGGAATTAATTTAGTAGCTATGCGCTGAACTCTTTCTAGAGCTGAATGTCACGAGCATAATGGGGACACCAAACATTCACAGCGTATTCCACGTGCGGGCGAATTATACTTCGATATAGATGTAGCTGTCGGAGCTTAATCCTCTTCTGCGGCGGTGTAGCTTCGTGCTTACGGGACGCTCCGACCCCCAGCGACTACTATAATACATGAAAGAGAGAATTTAGGCCACCAATTAATACTACACTGACAGCTGGGGTGCGCGAGCTCGTGGTCTGGCGTACCAGGAAAGTGGTGATTGTTTGCTAGTGTCTCCTACTTCGAGGGTGCTCCAACGATTTAACAGCTTAGCAAACACCAATGTAGCTTTATTACGCTCTTTTATATCGAGTTCAACGACAGCCAACGGGTCTTGAACGTTTATTTATAACTATAACGAAGTGCTGATTTTCCACGGCGTTCCTAAGCTGCGATTCGCTGATGTTTATTCGCAAGAAGAAAAGAAACAAAAAATATAGATTAAAACCAGAGTTGAATTTAAAAATTCGGTCAGTTGGCTAGACTTAAAGTTCGAGCTCCTAAACAGGTTTCGTAGCACTCCGCAAGCTTTACATAAAGAACACAATCCGATATCACCCGTAATTATTACGCATGTAGATGCTAGTTAATATGAATGAATAATACGTCCGTGACACACACCCTTTTCTAACTAGTAACGTTTACCATAGATGTTTTCACCCGATGCGGCAGCATAACACCTGTATTTAACACTTTTCTACCCGGCACTTGTATTCGAACAGGAAGGCAATAGTATCTAATCAACAATCACTTTCAATCAAACGCTGCGTCTTCATAACAACACCAAACCAGGCGCTCGGTAATTTGAAGTTAAATCCAAAATCGTCAAGTCTGCGAACTAGCTGGGTAACTATAAACACAATAAAGGATAATAGGCAAAGATACCGAATCGTTCAGTCGCAACAATGATATATCCGGAAAACCCTCAGCCGCATAGGTGAATTTGCCGTACTAACAATAGAACAACGCAAAAAACTGGTTTTACCACTCTGAAGTCACCATATTTTCGATTGTCACACGATTACCATCAACCTACACTCGTAATTGCACGCATTAATTAATTAACTCGAGAACAACCATTGGGGGACATTGGTATCCGTAAAACATTAGCAAGGCTATAGGCGTAAAGATTTCCATTTTTTGGCACTCCTTGGGTTGGGGGGGGGGAACCAGGCAATCGTCGTACAGCGATGATATTGGTATCATTCGATTCAACTCGACGAGCCGAGTTCAATGGTACCAAATTTGACCATATTCCAACAACTTTGAAATTTTTCAAATTTTGCCCTCAGTACTAAGGGGGACCCGGTACGTTGAAAACTCGAGAAAAAATTTTTTGTGAGCGAAATAGACATAAGTAGCATAGATACACGCAGAATGACGAGACAAATTCAAGCGTGCCTTATTTAGCATGATATTTTCACTCTTTAGCTAGTTATGGCTGAAAAAGCCTAAGCCTAAGCCTGAGCTTAAGCCTTAGACTAAGCCTAAGCCTTAGACTAAGCCTAAACCTAAGCCTAAGTCTTAGACTAAGCCTAAGCCTTAGACTAAGCCTGAGCCTAAGCCTAAGCCTTAGACTAAGCCTAAGTCTTAGACTAAGCCTGAGCCTTAGACTAAGCCTAAGCCTAAGCCTGAGCCTAAGTCTTAGAGTAAGACTAAGCCTGAGCCTGAGCCTAAGCCTAAGCCGTAGACTAAGCCTAAGTCTTAGACTAAGCCTGAGCCTTAGACTAAGCCTGAGCCTAAGCCTAAGCCTTAGACTAAGCCTAAGTCTAAGCCGGGGGGCTCCGCCCCCCGGACCCCCCGTACTAAGCTGTTCTCCCACTAAACCTAATCACAATATGATGCCCAATGCCAAAAATCCATCCATTTAAACGCATAAGAATTTCATTTAAAAATATCAGTTTTCGCTTGCATTGCCAGTATCGGGCTCCATACGTCCTAAGCCTAAGCCTAAGCCTTAGACTAAGCCTGAGCCTTAGACTAAGCCTAAGCCTTAGACTAAGCCTAAGCCTAAGCTGTTCTCCCACTAAACCTAATCGCGATATTACCAATGCCAAAAATCCATCCATTTAAACGCATAAGAATTTCATTTAAAAATATCAGTTTTCGCTTGCATTGCCAGTATCGGGCTCCATATGTCGTTACCCTGACTACCTACGGATTCGTACCATACCCTGTTCGATAGCGCATGGGATCTTCTATTTCATGTCCAAACTTGAGCCAAATCGGTCCATCCAATAAAAAGTTATGGTCAAAAATGTAAAAAAAACCAAAACCCAGATTTTTAAAAAAATTCCGACCCCTGAAATTAGGGCCCATTGCTGAAGCCCCCTTAAGAGATAGAGCCCTGAAACCTTCTCCATTGGAAAGAGCGGGAAAATTTACCCCCCGGGGGGTTAGGAGGGAAGAATATTAAAGCAAAGCTTTAGGAAAAAAATTGCCAGAAAAGCCTCGATATCCCCCAAAAATCCGAAAATAAAAGAATGTTGAATCAGCATATCGGAGGTTATACCTGAAAAGGGGTGACCCTGATCTCGAAAAGATCGGTTTTGGGGGTCAGAGATGATTGGGGGTCCAGAGACTATGGGGGCTATACCTGAAAAGATGGTGGGCCCCGTCCCTGATGTTTTACCTCCCAACCCAAGGAGGGCCCATTTTTTATGCTAGGTTTAAATAGAATAAATATCTCGCGTATTTCGCTAAGCCCGAGAAATAACTCGCAAAACCATGTCAACAGTGATAGTCATCTAACTGGTATTCTGACTTGAACAAAACGCAACTATTATTAATAAGCATGAATTTGTCGCTCTCCAAACGCAACCGCTCGCAAATTAAACATTAACACCATCTCCGTTACAACGACACGTAATACATACATCCATACATACAGACATACATCATCGTTCCAAATTCAATACCAAAAGTAAGTAAAATAATTAGTAATAGTCACATCGCCACGTAGGCGCCAGCAAACAGTACCCTGTGCTGTATTAAAGATATACGCGATCGCCGCGTCAATAACAACCTATATATTATATATTTATTATGTAATTTAGAAAAATTTTTATGGAAAATTTGAAATGAGAAATGGGGTAAAAATGTGGGGTGTGGTTTGACAAAAGTAGAGAGAGTGGAATTGTGAAATTTTAATATGTTGAAAGGGGATAGGTAGGGGAGTCGAAATTGGGAATTTGAGGACTGGGGGTTAAGTAGTTGGAAAATGGGAGATCTATGAAAAATGTAAAAAGTTGGAGAAAAATGGAAATTTTGGAAAGGTGAAATTTATGAAAAATAAGAAGAAGGGGAAGGAGAGGGTTTAATATCTGGTTAGGTGTAGCTATGGGAAAAAGATAGGAAAATTTTAGGGGAATTGATTAAGTTTTGGTGGAGAGGGAGATATTTAAATTTTGGTAGAAAAATAGGAAAAAGGAGAAAAATAGATTTTGGGCAGAATTTTGGTTGTGTGTAAAAGAAAAGGGTGGGTGAGGTATATATTGTAGGAAAAGGGTAGGGAAAAAGAAAGTGTGTTTTGGGGGTTTGGGGGTATTTAATTTAGGTTGGGGAAGGGTAGGGTTATTTAGGAAGATTTTATAAATAAGTAATAGTATATATTATTATAGTTAGTTTTAATTAATTATAAATTACATAGCTAGGTTTATAGTTACATCTAACATTATATATATTTGTATTTACGTAAATATTACGCTCATATACCATGCCAAGGACGTCAGGGAATACTGGGGCGGCCTTTATGGAAAAGAAAAAGAAAAAATTTGTGCTGAAAAAGGCACCAGCCCCAACAGTAGCCATATGAATTTTGTCCAGATTGAGTAGTTCGTTTCAATAAAAACATTATCCTACGGGCTTTCGCTGCCACAGCGGCGCAATGATCAGAGAACTTGAGATTGTTCGTAATCAAAACACCAAGATCCTTTTCAGAACTCGACTGAGTCAACAAGTTTCCCAAAAGAGCGTATGGGGCACACGGATTATCAAAGCCACAGTGCATGACTTTGCACTTTGCACATTCGTTCAGTGAAACACCCCACTCAAGGCAGTAGGACGAGAGATTGCCAAAATCAAATTGGAACGCATCCAAATCAGGATAAGGAAAATACCGAGCGAGTAGCAAGTCGTCGGTAAATTTGAATACAGCACATGACATGTAGTGATCAATGTCATTTATGAAGAAAACAAATAATAACGGACCGAGTGCAGATCCTTGGGGTACACCGCTGGAGACTGCCATCAAAGACGACGTGGAAACATTAACCGTCACCAATTGTTTGCGCTGCAGAAGATAACTTTGAAACCGTAGGGGTAAGTTGCCACTAATTTCGCAAAACTGTAATTTGTGGACCAAAGCTCCAATATTAACCTTGTCGAACGCTTTTTTGAAATCGACGTAGTCGAGATCGCGCCAATCGTGTTGATCAACACATTTAGTAGCGAAATTTAAGTATTCTAGTAGTTGAGTCGTCATAGAGCGTTTCGATCGAAATCGACAATTACTAATTAATTGTTAATTAGCTAATTTTTTGAAAATTTTCAAAGTGCTCATAAATTAAAAAGAAACCACACCCGGGGGTTTTCTATGTCGCTGATCACGAATATAATATTTCTGAAGCTCTAAAACCTAACTGTATATGCTAATTAATTGGTTAATTAACTAGCTAATTAGGTAATTTTATGCAAATTTTCAAATCAATACAAAATTGCTAATTTGTTGCGCTCGGGAGTTTTCGATGTCGCTGATTATGAATATGTGCTAGGTGCCCGCTACCTGGGAAAACCTGGGATTCGACGACAAACCTGGGAAAACCTGGGAGTTCGAGGCCCGTAGTGAAAAAAAGGCAAAAACCTGGGATTTTCTGAGAAAAAACCTGGGATTTTTTCCGAGATTACCGTGCGAATTCAGACGCGTCTGGTGAAGCCTGAGGTGTTGCAGGCCGCCAACACCGCAGCAAAACTCATTGCATTGGATCTTTCTGACGATCAGCTGCTGACCAAGGTGGACATCGGATTTTGTGCTAAGGCGTCCCTCAACTCGTCATCAGCAACTCCGCTGGACAAGTTGGGATTTTATAGCGATTGTAGGAAATTTTTGCAGCGTATTGTATACGACGCTGTTCACTCCCATGGTGGCCCTACAGGAGTTCCAGTTACTCCCGATATGATAAAGTCAGTACGTGGCTCCCGGGCAGCGTATCGACATGCTCTCGACACAAAGCGTACCGCCGAAAGCAAGGAGATGGCAGAGGAGCGACGGACTCAGAAGCGAGTCAACGACCAAATTGAGGAATTGCTAGCGAAACGAGCAGCATTGGTTGCACAATCGAAACAACAGCAACGAGAGCTCAGTCATCAACTGGAAGACCTCCGGAAACAACTGCAATGACAGTTAGTGAACTTTATAGCGTCATTAATTCTGTTGTAGCAGCTTACCCGCGGAACGGGGAGAATGTACTCTAGTAGAAAAAGCTGGACTCCCTGCAACAAAAACCTGGGATTTTTACCAAAATAACCTGGGAAAACCTGGGATTTTTTACCATTACACCCGCGGGCACCTTGTATGTGGCTTTTAAACTCTACGATTTTATCACGGGTGCTAATAAGGTAATTAATTAGCTAATTAGTTGTTTTCACTAATTAGCTAATTTCTTTTAGATATCGAACTTTTTGTATGGTGGATTAGACATCAATTGTCTAAAACGTGATACTTATAAATTCATTAAATAGTTGAAGCGCATATACACACAAATAAGATACCAAATACTTTGCCTGTTGCTCCGCTCACGTTTTGTAATTTATTACGTTTACTAGTTTATTATTAACAGTCATTATTGTCTGGTATCCGGTAGACTACTGGTGTCTTGGATTTAGTAGGCTACCAGGGGGTCCCGGGGTTAAAATCCCATTTTTGGTTCTTTTTCACTAAATATATTATTGTACGTTTCCCTAAGTTTTGGATTTAAAAAATTTATTTTCTATTTTTCGGTTCGGAAACAGGGGACCCAATGGTTCATGCCCTCTGGCAATATTTTCAGCGAATGGAGAGTCCAGCTATTCTTGGCCGGCCAGCCGGGGGCCACGGATCTCCCCATACGAGCAGCCAGCCTGGGCTCTTGTGGAGTAAGAAACTTCAACTGGACAGTAGTCGATTGCTACCGTATAGTTTTAATAACGTAGTTCGGCAGCCAGCCGGGGTCGGCTTGTTTAACATAACTGGCACTATTAGCGTAAATCTAAGACTTAGGTTAAGGTAATCAAATATTCGCACGGTACGTCAGCCAGCCGGGGCGTGAGGTGTCAACTCATAAGGGCAGTAATAGAGTAATAGATAACCTAATCTAAAATTACTATCGCTCAACCATACTTCTGAAACACTAGCTGTCATAACGTAAGGCTAAGAACTTAGGCCCAAGTGTTAGGAAAGTTGTAACATAATCTAAACCTAAAAGTAATAGAAACAGGGATAAGCAAGTGAAAGCTGAAATGAGTGGTCGAGTATTGTGCAAGAGTTGAAGGTCAGACTGTACTTTAGTTGAAAGTCAGTCTGTGCAAAAGTGAGAGTCAGACTGTGCAAGGGTGACCGTTACAGGCTTAACGTGATCAAAAATTACGGTACTAAAGAATAGTGCCGCGTCTTTTCTATACGGATAGTAAAGGATAGCACCGCAAAGTGATCTACGGGTGTGACATTA
The DNA here is from genome assembly GCA_030248225.1 of Trileptium ribeirensis. Taxonomy (NCBI): domain Eukaryota; kingdom Metazoa; phylum Nematoda; class Enoplea; order Enoplida; family Thoracostomopsidae; genus Trileptium; species Trileptium ribeirensis. The sequence continues at coordinate 45,951 of JASANE010022177.1, read as the reverse complement.
GTGCCTTAATATTTTATATCACTTTGTAATAAGCATTCCTTATACGTGTCTGTTGCTCAACTATCTGAAACCGGAGCAATTAGAACCGATCAAGGATCACACCGCATCCCAAAATACAGGGTGAATACTGATACGAAAAACAGGACTCACGCCGTATGAATCGTCCCACCGGCATTCTACTGGCCACACCTCGGACCTCACAATCCTGGTGACGAATCCCACCCCTTCTATAACCGATATCCGTCATAACAAAAATCCCTTACCAACGCCTACCCCAGTAAAAAATAAAAAATATAGTGATCACCATTTTGTGTAAAAGTGGGACAAAGTACAAATAAAATAAAGTGGTCAACATTTTCGAAAATCCAAAAATCAACCCCAATCCTAAATAAGGCAGAAGCCAAAATAGAAACGATATCATATTAGGAATTAGTAGACCACATAACCAGGACGCTTTAAAAAAGCCTGTTTAAATTCTAAATTATTAAATGCCACTTCAGAGAACACCACCTAGCGCAACAATCGACAAATAATCGGCGACGAAAAAGAACGTCGGGAGTGAAGAACTATCAAAGGAAAAGACACAAGAAACAACGAAAGGGTCGAATTTGACGAAAGATATCGAGGGAATAATTAGGGATGCACCGAATATCAAATTTCACCGAATACCGAATATTCGGTTTTACTATTCGGCCGAATAGCGAATATTTGGCATCCCTACAAACTTAGTTTTCAAAAAACCGCGGGGCCAAAATTTCAAGAACCCACCGCGTCTTCCTTGGTTTTCGAAGTCGCTGATAACGACGTCTATGCTATATTTATATTCATTTATATATTTTACACATATTCATTCATTCATTCATTCAATTTTAAATAGAAAAAAATTCAAGTACTGTAGTAAATTAAAATTAGTAATTACTACATCTATCATTTCATCAACAACAAGTGAGTAAACGCAAATTTAATAGTGTTGTGATCAGAACTAGATAACGGATCAACAACTTGAACATTTGAAGCGAAGCGCTTAGAACAGATGAAGTAAGGATAAGATGCAGTATGTTATTTTCGCGAGTCAGACTAGATACGAGTTGAGTAAAACTGTTTTCTAGAATGCAGTTAAGGAAGGTTAAATAGATAGACCAGATAGGTGACCTATAGCTAGTCCAAGTAATAAGAGGGAGTTTAAAATCACCAATGGCGGTTACCGGATGTGTGCAAAGAAACAAAGAAAAGATTGCACGCGTTAGTTGCTCCATATAAAGTGGACTTAAGTCTGGAGCTCGGTAAGCGCTCATCAATCTATGCTTCTGAGATGCTAAAATATCGATTGCCACAATCTCTGCATCGTTGAAATCATCAGATAAAATTAGCTCTTACTTCGGATACTTCGGATCAACCACTGGCCATCGCAAGGCATTGATTACAAATCCAATCCATGATCAGTGGTTGATGGATATAGCCAGGAGCCAGAATTCTGGCTGTTGATTGTATACGATGAATTCTTTCTGTAAATTGAAAACAACGACGGCAGCGCCAAAAAATCGCTATAGCTCAGGGATCGAACCAGATGAATGCAAACGCACTTTGAAGGAGGCTATGGAGGGCGGTGACCACATCCAAGGGTAGCACATTCCACTTGGAAATAACACAGCAAGAGAAAAAGTTACGTGTATATTCATGACGAGGAATTAGTTTAGAGCGGATCTTGTACGGATGACCCCTAGTACTTTCGCACACAGCTGGATCGAATAGTTGATGCCAGTCAAATAAATAGAAACCATGGATTAATTTATATAAAGTCATTAAATCTTGACGAAGTCTACGCGTCGGTAATGTTTGTAATCCCAAAAATCGCAAACGTTCATGGTAAGATAACCTACTAGTTCCAAGAATAGATTTTGACGCCTTTCGCTGAACGTTCTCAATAATGTTTATGTCTCTTAATAAATAAGGGTTCCATACTTCTGTACAGTACTCTAAAATAAGCCAGGCCCTTATATAAAAGCAAAAAAACATACTTGCCCATGCCACCAAATGCGCGACGTATAACATTAAGTACAGTAAAGGCTTTTTGAGCTAAATAAAGACAGTGATGAGTACTGTTAAAATCAACAGTTACAAAAACTCCAAGGTCTCTTACAACATCTACTTTATGTATTTCAACACCATTTAGCATATAGCCACATTTAACGTTATTGTGTCCGAAATGAATCAACTCACATTTGTTGGTTGCAAAATCTATGTTGTTATCCACAGACCATCTAGCAACTAAATCAATGTCATTTTGAAACATAATACCATCCGTGCTAGCCATATTTTTACGCAAAACCTTTGCCAAACGTGTATCATCAGCAAACATGCCCACAAAAGCACTATTATTGTCACTTACAATAATTACAGGTATACATCTGACTATAGATTTAATAAAAATAGCAACCCAACCTCTTCTACCAGCTGAACGATCCTTTCTATACACATTGTATCTAGCGCCCATCAATAGTTTAATGGGGTATGAATTACATATCCAGTCTTCGGTAACCCCAACAACGTCAAAATTATCGCAATCTAGATAGGCTCGAAAATAATCGGCATTGTTACAAAAAAAATTACGCGCGTTTATCAAACAGCACTGATAGTGATTTTGCTGTGGAACTGTTCTCCCGTTTAGTTCACCGAATCAGGATTGGGTGGTGACCAAGATCTGTCCAGTTTACCACCCCGCCACGAACCATCAGCAGAAAGAAATGGCAATCTGTAAGTCGAAACAGTTTATCATTGACGATGGCATATTGGAATTTGTTGCAGTGCGGTCCTCTGAATTTAGTGAGTCCCTCAGCTTTCTTAGCTTACCAAGACTCACTCTTTCCTCATAACCTATTGATATGCGAATGGATACCGTAGCAAATTGAGTCATAACTTTCAGTTTTTTTGTCTCATACAGAAATGATCGATATGAAATATCGTTTTCCAAATGGCAGCTGTGAAAACAACCTTTAACAATCTGGGCTTTAAGATTAGATTATCAGAAAGTGAAATTTGTCGCCCCATTCTGAAAAGTATTTGTATTTTTCTGATTTGTCCAAAGCTAGAACCAATTGAGTGGCATCACTCGAGTCGTTTCGGAGTTCAGGCAACCCCGCCACAATAATACATCTACTGATTTTATGTCACGCACTATTTTCGCCGTATTCGAAATCCCTGTCGTTGCAACCGCCGCGTAATTAGTGGAATCGCTGGTTGTTGATTGTATAACACTGGCGGTCATTTGGAAACCACGGCAGTTGCCAAGGGAAGAAACAAGGTTGTCGACTTTTTCTTCGATGGCAGTTTGTCGGGCAGGGTCGACCGATGATTCTGAATGAAGATTCTGTTTTGTAGTTAGGCTGACACCTGTTTATCGGCGGTCCACTAGGCAACCCAGGGTCTCCAGGCACTAAAAACCCAAAAAATTTTCTTTTGTTACGGGTTTTCATATTTTTGTTTATTATACTTCTCCCTCACTTCTACGTCCTCATTTTATTTGATTTGTTGTGTCGTTTTCGTCAAATTATGCCTATTTTTGCATAATTTGACGTTGTTTTTCGTATTAGCTAACAATAATAAGCTTTAGTTTTCAACTTTTTCAGTTTTGAAGTTGCGTTCGAACAGGAAGGTTGCATCTCAGGCCGATTGTTAGTTTTATTGTATTATATTGATTTTCGTTTTAATTTTCTTACGTAGTGACTTAGCTAACAGAGTCCGACTGCTAATGCGGAATTATGATGGCATCGATAGAGCTTGAAACGGTTTGCGGAATTGTCTTCTAATATATATATTTATGATTAGAGTTTACTGATTCTTATTGTAACGCTGGCGTGTTAATTTTTATTATGGAATGGAACGCTAAAAATTGCGTGTTTGTTTACTCAATTGGAGAGACATTTGTGGAATCAGACTGGATACGTAGTATATTGCTTAAAGACTAAATGTCGGGGTGCTAACCATCACAATCAAGTGATTTAGTCAAATTTACCAAAGAATTTTTTCCGAATAAAACCTGAAAGAGAACTAACATAACTTTATTAGGAGTGACACCTAATAGTTCTGGGTTCTCCATTCGCTGAAAATTTTGCCAGGGGGTATGAACCAGGCGGCCTGGTTCCGAACCGGGGGTCCGACATTGCCAGGGGGCATTTTGACAACAGAAAAACGGTTAAAAATGGGTCCGAAACACTGTCAAAACGCTTTTTATGGAGAGAAAAATCTATTTTGAAGCAAATTTTGACAAATTTGCGAAATTGTTGGCTTCAGAACGAAATTTTAGTACAAATTTTGATCAAATTTAAGTACTTTGGACCGATTGGAAATGAAAAATTTTCGAAGAGGCGGTGAATCGGTGGGAGTCCAAATAGCCAGGGGGCATGAACCGGGGGGGCGCCTGTTCCGAATCAGGGGGAACCGAAAAATGCCAGGGGCCCCCCACCCTCTCAATTTGGAGAGCCCAGTAGTTATTAATAGAACTTCGTAATAAATTATAAATTTCGGACCAGTATTGTTGAGTGAGAGTGCCAGGGCGAGTATATTAAAGGGTTCCGAGATTAGTAGCATTGCTTCTTGGGTTTGCCAGCCTATCGCGGATGGCTCAGCAAATAGTAGTGTCATTCTTGGGTAGACCGGGCGAGCAAGGGGCGAGGATTACCACCTCGAGCCAACGATAGTTTCCAAGTACAATTCTTGGCCAGCTACTTTCGGGTGCCAAGGATGTCTCTCTGTGCGGCCAGCCACTTTCGGGGGTCGTTCAGAACCGAGAGACTTCAACTCTCGCGCTCTCTCCAATAGGCATTATATTATGTAAACATAATCTTGTCGTTCTATCATATTAACTGATCATTCGAACATTCCGTGGCAGAGCACCTTCACATCTTCTATGATTTAGTTATTACATTAATAAAGTCATAAACTATTTTTATTTATTAAACAATGAATGCCGTTTTATGCGAACACCAGTCTTTGCATGCTACACCTGGAGGGAAGGTTGGTTGATAAATATATTTATTTACTCTTTCCGTTAAGGCGTAGAGAATCTACTGTTAATGAGACAAGCGTGTCATGTTTGTGAACCGTCGTAAAATTTAAGTTACCTGTCATTAACAAAAATGATGCATATCCATTGTGTTTTAATTCAGACTTCTCCAAACTGGCAAACTTATACAACAGGGCATGACCTGGGAGATTCCCCAGGTAGAAACTAACAGAAAACATCTGGGGGCGCTTCCCCTAGTTCATTTGGGGATTATTCCTGCTCATAAAGGTGTTCCCTAGTTAAGTTTGGGGTTCATAACGTACTGTATCTGTCTAAAAACGTCAAAATGTGTAATTTTGTAACTGAGTGCAGTTGTGCATCATTAAAAATTAGAAATTTTAGCGATTTAAATTCTGCTGGAAAAATTAGGCGTTCATCTTTGGGGTATTCCAGCTCATCGTGGTGCCCTCAGTCGAACTGGGACCACAAATTGCTGTATCTGTCACAAAACATAAAAATATGGATTTTTTAACTAATTGCAGTTGTGCATTCCGTAAAATTAGAAATTTTAGCGTTTTTAACTCCACTGAAAAATACCTGGGGCCATGAACTGTTGGAGGCGGTATAGTAGTTTACCGCAGGGGGGACAACCGGGGGAAGTTAAAATACCTTGGGGGTTCTACCGTATGTGCAGTAGCCAGTAATGTAATTGCTTCCAGTGAGGACGCGCTATATGGATATTACTAACAAAAAACTTGATATTCTAATGTTAAACAATATGCTTAGTTGTAGGGTCATTTCGTAATAATACGTTAAACAGTACCACAGTGAGTTTCAACCACAGAGTTCTTACTGTTGCGAGCCTTGTGTTGTAGCTTTTCGATCATACATGTATTACTCACAAAACGGCGGGTATATAGAACTTTGCGGGTAAGCTTTCTTGCTGTACGGCTGCGGTCCCAATTCCGGCAGTGGTTTGTTGAATTTCAAAATATATTATTCCAGAAATTCATGAAGAGTGGTGCTGTGTGCGCGTTGATCGTAAATATTAGTACTTAGCTATGATGTGTTTGCGTATTATTGTAGTTAACTAAATTTGTCGGAAATATTGTTTCCAAAAAGTAAGAAAATGAAGAATGAAATGTTTTGTTAAGAGTGTTATTCTGCAATTCTTCTAAAATATAATTTTGTGTACTCAGAGTTACTATGTAATGTTTAATCAGTGCTGTGGTAACATCTTACTAAACATGCTGAAAATCAAATGTGCATCTGAAATGAGCCTCTGTAGACTTGGTGTAGGGTTGCACAACATCCTGTAGATGTATTGGCTCCAATTAAATATATATGTTTATTTTGTCTAGATTTAAATGTTTCTTCATGTTGCATAACTAATAAATGTTTATAATGCAAGAGTCTTTTGACACCATGTACAAAACGTTGTTAGCGAACAAAACTCGGATTTCAATAGCCGTATCCGGCTTTGATATTTTTCTGTTCCATAATGCCATTAGCGAATACAATTCGGCCCCTGTACTTTAACACCAAATTATAATGTATTGAAATGTAAAAGACTAATCTCTGTTCTTTAATGCTAAAATGAATTTGTGTTCAGTGGATAACTTAATGGCAATTGCTTTTGACAAGAGAAGATGGTATGGGTACATCGCACATTAAGTTTACTAATGCATAATTTAATGTTGTCATCTGTTAAATATGAATGCCGTTGTTGCTTATCCTCAGCGTTATACTCGTGATCACATCTCGAAGAACTTCCATGCATTATTGGTCTTTAATGAGTATTGTGGTAACATCCAAATAAACGTGGTGTAAGTCAACACTGGATATAAAATGCGCCTCTGTAGATTTGGTAAGGGGTTAAACAAAATTCTGTAGATGTATTGGCTACAATTAATTTATTGAAACGGAGTTTTCACTGAAGGTGCAAGAGTTACAGATCGTGAGAATTTTCTTTTTGTCTGTCACTGCCATTCAGTTCCTCGGTTTTGGTTGGACGAATTTCGACAAATTTTTCGTTCAATAGCAAAAGTGATGAACATGTGCCCTTTAGTTGAATGAAAATAGCTTCCAGCCCATCTTCCTGGTCAAAATAGAAAAAACTAATATCTTCTATATCTCGCGGTACGGGTTTCGCATTGAAAAATAAGGTAAAATGGGATAATCGAGGTTTACAAATTTCCTGCACACGAGTTATTGGGACCAGTTCCTATGCATCTGTGAGCCCGAATATGGTTCGTCGATTCTTTGCCTGGCATAGCAATTTTTTTTCAAATTTCGCCGTGTTATTGTTTGTTTTAACCTTACAATGAGTGCTTATTAGGTTATCAAGCACGCTGAATACGATGGTTTTGCTATCTAGCCTCAAACTTGACAATTTCCTGTTCATGGGGCTTCAAGTATTTTACGGTGGACGAACCCGATTTCCAAAACCTAATGAGTTTTCATTGTCCGATTATGTATTGGCGTACAGGGGATCATGAATGATAGGTCTCTCTGAAAATTGAATACAATGATTTGGTTATTAAGAGTCCAGTGTGCATATTTCATACCTTTTCAATGGGTTTAGGGTCAATAAATCTGATTTCCAAAATATAGTCGCCGTCCGTTGTTTGGCTACGCATTGCATCCAGGTTATCAACATATTGCTATATAGGTTTTCCGATAGTCTGAATACAACGGTTTGGTTATGTATTGTGTAGCACGAGTATCTTTTGTCTTTTTTAGACTTTTTCATCGGGTTCTATGTCATAGAACCCGACTTCCAGAATATAGTCGGTCTTCAGTAATACGGCACAACGCATCAAAAATAGTTTATATAAAGGTTTTTCGGTATTGTAATTACAATTTGTTATTTATCTTGAGTTCAGTGTGCTTATTGCGTGGGTTTTCATTGGGTCCGATTTCCAGAATGTAATCTTCTGTTTCTTGTTATGCATTGCGTTCAGGTCGTCAAGAAATATCTATATAGGCTTTCCGGTAGGCTGAATACAGTAGTTTGGTTATGTAGAGTGCAGTATGAGAATATCAAGCCTTTTTTTAGACATTTTCATTGGTTTCAGGGTCATACAACCCGGTGTCTATAATATATATAGTCGGTTTTCAGTAGTTTTGTACATGGTATCAAAAATAGTCTATATATAGAGGTTTTTCGGTATGTTGAATACGATGGTTTCTTTATCTAGAGACCAGCACAAATATTTTGTGCGGTGTTAGCTGTTTTCCATGTGTTTAGTGTCGACGCGGTTTTAGGATTGTCAATGTGTTCTGGGTTCAAGAGGTTTTTGAATGGTATAAATATCAAACACACAGCCCGTTACAGGTGATTAAACAAAATGAAACCACTGTCCCTCCGTTTCACCCTCGCTTGCGAGATACTAATTTATATACTTATTTTGGTCTGGATTGATATGTTTACTCATGTTGCATCACTAATATATATATATAATTTAATGCTTTTGTTGTTGCTTTTCCTCAGCGTTATATCGTAATCAAATCCCGAAAAGCTTCCGCTAATCTCTTGTATTGGTGATTTAGATAAAATGCGATCTAACACAACATGAAATGCCGCCGTCTATGGTCGCTGTAACAGCGTACGTCAATGGAAGCAAATATAGAAGAGCAAAAATGTATAATAACATTATGGAGAAATACGGGGAATATTTATCTGACAACGGGTAATGAATTATGCAAGTTAGTCTAATCTGAATATGTTTACAAAAATAAATCATTTGATAAAACTTCAGGCGTGCGCATGTCAATCAGGTACCAGAGTCATTAGAAATATTATATTTTGTGGGTTGCTTGGGAATTAACAAGTGCAATCCTCGGCATTTATGCTCGTAACTCAGTGGTTAAGTGCACTTTTGCATAGGCATTATCAAATTTTGGTTATGATTTATAAAGAGCATTTCAGCGAAAGAATGTAAAAGATCCTTTAAATTTACTTTAAACTAAATTCTGTAAACCAGATAGCACTTTTAATAAAGGCAATGCCATAAGCGATATGTCATATACTAACCCAAATATACGTACGGAACGAACTGTTGCATCTCACTCAAATGTTCAATAGACATTGTAGCATTCATTTACACGCTTGTCATTGCTTAAAGATTTCGATGCATAAAATAAAGTGTATTTCTTAGTTTTAAAAAATCTTTGCTCATGTACGTGATATATCGAACGTTTCTCTTGTTTAGCAGTGTCGCTTGACAACATTGTTAGCAAACTATCAAGTACAATTCTCCAGGAAGAACTTTTTTCGGTTCTTTTCATTATTCTCTCAGCTCGACTTTGGTCAGCTTTGAAGATACAGAGCTGATTTTGGTATCAGTCGATTCAGCTCGATGAGGCATTTCATAAAATACTCACTGTACCCACATCCCAAAAATTTTTTTCTTCGGAATATGACCATGTTGGGTACCATTCGACTCGGCTTGGTGAGAAAAATCTACTGGTGTGTATTTTATTGAAATCTAGGCGGTACGTTATAGCGTAAAAAAGAACAGGTTAGAGGTAAGGATTCGGGGGGCGGTAGCCCCCGAGTTAGGCTTGGTGTATGTCTCATATATAAGGACCTTAGCTTAGGCTAAGACTAAGGCTTAGGCTTAGTATATTGAGAACGGCATGGCCTGCATTTTATTTTCACCCCTCAGTGTTACTTGGGCCCTCATAACTTTCTGACGGTGGCGTAGATTTCAATATACTACACACCAGTAGATTTCTCTCATCAAATCGAGTCGAATGGTACCAAACGTCACCATATTCTGAAGAAAACATTTTTGGGTTCCCATGGGGAACCATTGGGACCTCAAAAAATCGAAAAAAATTTTCAGGGATGTGGGTAAAATTAGTATTTTCTAAACCGCCTCATCGAGCTGAATCGATTAGTTCTGTAATTTTCAAAATTGACCAAATTCGGACTGGGAATAATGGAAAAAACCCTCTTTTCAAGGCCAATTCAGCTTTCGTTTCGAAGTTGGTCAAAACAACATTTTTGATTAATGCGATTTTGGTATGGCTTTCCGAAAACTAGGTAATACCGCTCTAACACAAGATGGACGCCTTAGCTCAGACTAATCGTAATTATGGTGAATCTTTTGTTCTGTATATTTGTACAATTGTATTTGTACTATTTTCGAAAAATGCAATAAGTTATTATTATTTACTGTTATTTTTAATGGTTAAAGCGCATCATCAGTATTGTTATCCATTCATTACACACAAAAAATTATGACCACGCATGTGCACAGGCGCGGCAGTTTCATTATTGACTTATCGCTGTTAGTGAAGAATTCCTACATTTCATGTGAAACGTTGTGGTATTTTTATGAGTTTATCTTGTGTGATCCATAACTCAAATTTACAATCGTCTGATCGTCTTGCGCAATAGCTGAATGGAAAGCTTGAAATTTGTATTTGTGTCCTTTACTCAGTACCGAAAACGAATTTCAACCCCCTTAAGTGGACCGAACGCTGTCGGATCGGGCGAAAAAAAAAGTACTTTTGAGTACACGAAAAGGACCGTATCTCTGAAACCAAGGCAAATATATTGGTCTATTTAGCATGATTTTTATAGAGAGTTAAACTCTATGTGGCAGTTTATGACGCGTCATTGCGGTAGTTACCTGTGTTGTAAGGTTAGGGAAATAAGACCAAAAATACACGCAAACCGCCGTATCTAGCTTTCTTGGGTGGGCTGCAACGACGGTTGGTTAATGGTTACGTAATAAACTTTACCGGACATGCGTTTTCTGAAGCTGCGTATAATTATGTTGTGTATATCGCGCAATAAATGAGTTAAATTGTATATCTCGATACACTCACAATTCCAAAAATTTAGCTTAGATATATCCTAGTATATTTTAGCTTCTTGTCGACAATCATTCGATATTATATCCACACCCACGCCGAATGGCTGCAGTTGTGACGCCTTATGATTTTGACGTTTTTCAAACATTTGTTAAACAAAACATTATCGATTGGGTGCCGTAATTCGCTGCAGTATAAACTGTCAAAGCTACGCTACTCTTCTAGCCAGCTACTTGTTATTTATGAATGGCGGCTTGTTTTATTCAGTGACATCATTCTTAAATTGTAACACCACTAAGGGTGCGTCGGATATGGAATTGAGCCTAATACCGGATATCAGGTTTCCACTATCCGGCCGAATATCGAACAATAGTCAATAGTGGGATCCTGATGTGGCAAATATACGCAAACCCTTAATTAACTGATATAAAGTCAATGGGTAGAGTCAAGCTCAACAGAATCTTGTTTCCCGATGACCGTTCCCACCGCTGTCGTTTCACTATTCCCGATTAAACTTAAAACGACCCTGTTGGCCATCCTATTTTGTCAAATCCGATGTGGAATCGAAAACCATTGTTACGGAACAAACAGGAAATTTGGCATGGTTTTTCGTTAACAAAAATTTGACCAAGTGGAATCCAACTGCCATACATTATTAACAGTCTCGGAACAGAATTTTGGCGATTTCTTATTAATACAAAACGGTTCACTGCTAGTTACAATATTGAGTCATTCAGGATTCGCTTTTGTTCACCAACACGAACGTGGTTAAAATTTTTAGTTTTCTGCATTCGCGAACATTGCCATCTCAAATTAAATTGAAGAAATTTTGTTCCCAAATCGAGTGTAATTTTCTATAAATGTTCAAGTGTTCTTGAACAAACAATTTTCATATTTCAAATTTGTACAATCATTAAATTATTAACCTGGAACCATAGTCGAATACGATTTGAAGACAACTTGTTCGCGAACAATTTCACCCGTAAAATGCTCACTGATAAATTGTAGATTCAAACAAAGCGCGAGCGGGATTAATAGGTCATTATCTCCAACGCAACTTTAAATTTAAAAAGCAAATGTTCGCAAACATTTGATGCTTGGTGATTGTAATCATACATGCTCATAGAGATGATGCTTGCGTATTTCTCTATGACAAAATAATCTATACAAAAATATTTTTATTTAAGAACGACGTTTGTTTTCGCGAACATTTCCTTAAGAATATACATTTGTGTTCGCGAACAAATTTCATTTTTTATACGTTTGCGTTCACGAACAAGTTTAAAAATTCGTCATTTCAAAATGTTGAACAATATGTTAAAATAGTTTCCGTCGCTGAGTTATAGCACCCCATGCCTCACTGTAACACTGTTCACGAACAAAAAGCACTAATTTAAAACTCACAAAACTATATTTTCAACAATTTGTGGATTTGATTAACGAATTTGCAAACCAAAAATTAACCATTTCATACCACCTTACAGCTGTTCTTAAAAGGCTATTACTACATTATGCAATCAAAAAAATTGTCCTGTTACAAAAAATATGGCAATTTTAAAAATAGGATGGTAGGCGAGGTCATTTTAAGTTTAGTCGCGCATTAGTTAATAGATAGATACAGCAGAAATCTCGTTAATCTATTCATGCGCGTCAGCAATTAGATGAAAGTATGAAGTTAGTCATCCAGCCGATTTTACACAAACTGAAAAACGTGAAAAAAAGATTTCCCGCGGAAAAGGACTTCGGGACTTGCACTTGGAATACTCCTGTCAATAGTACTCGCAAGTTTTTTTTACAATGTCTGAACGTAAGCGCAAGACGGTTGTAAAAGAGTGAGAAGAGGAGATTCATGCCTGCGAAGTATGTAAATGTACATGTGCTTTCGAAACTTCTGTTTGCCGGCGTGTCCATATTATCCTATTTCCGAGACCCACCATATCTTATACATATGAGTAAAAACTAACTTCAAATTATATTTGACAGAGCACTGTAAGCTGCCGGATATCGATTATCTAGTACACTTTTAGACACTATGCAGCCAGAACGGTTATCTGTGTTCTATTTACTTGTGTTACATCTATTTTTTTCTAAACTGTGAATCTGATGTCGATTTCAATAGCTGTTTTACTAAAATATTACATTAGAACGAAAGATAAATATTGCATCACATTATGAATGTATTTAGGAACTATAATACCGTACGCTGATTGTTATTGATGATTTGTATCGGTCGTATACAATGTTGTTCGCGTGGGTGAGCAAAGTCAACATAATATATTGAGTTTCGGCCTCGTTCGCGAACAAAATCATTTGATTCTGAGCGCTTAATCAAAAAAATTGATTTATGCAACGAGACAAACATACACCATACTTTAACTGCAATAAAATTCGTTCAAAGGATTTAAAATGCAAGGCTAAAACTACACGTATGCAATAAACATATAAGTAAGGCTACGGTTCTCACACATTCAGAAGACATAAGAAATGTTATTTGAACCACCGTTCTTGTCCAGGTTACATAAATTTTATTTTGTAATTTTATGATTAAGTCCATTTTAGTACGTTGTGCTCGCAAAACATGTTCATTAAGACGTGACATTGTTTACGATACTGATTAGGTTGACGTGATAGCCATATTTAGTGAATTTTAAAGGTGCTGGACCATTATTTTTGCTTCAGATGGCTCTTTGCTTTCGCTTCGGCTTAGTGTTTTTACATTCGAATAATTGTTTGGGAGACAACAAAAATAGTGCCACTAGGAATGTTTTCATACCTTGTCTTATGTAAAACAGCATGGCTATAAGGATTTCTGTAACGGCACATTATTATTTGTTTTGCCTTTAATTATTACTGACATTTTAGTTTTGTAGACAGCATTTCTATTGCTCAGTGACCAACAAGCTAATTGCGAAAACACCTGAAAGCCTGCAGTCGCATTTCAGCGGAAAACGTTTCAAGCATGTTCTGTTGAAAATCTGTAAGTTTCTTAACAACATCATAAGTTAGTGATGTGGTCAGTGCCTACTATCGTAATGGATTTATGCAGGGAACTAAAGGATATAACTGCAATTTTGAAATCTAATGGGTTCCTGTAATAATATTCGAATTAGTGTCTTTGTTAGTAACGTCGTTGGTGGAATCGTCGAAACCTTCAAATCCTGACTTATCCATTGTGAAAACCGATACGGATGAACATACAAAGCTAAAATAGTTTCATTTTAAATTACGAACAACCCAACACAAATCATACATGAAAGCAGACTAAACCTTGCCGCAGAAGTACGTTGTGTGATAGTCGATGGTTTTAACCCAATATTTGTATGAATAAGTATCGACCAAATTATATTGCTGTATGTTACGATTCTGTGTTACGAATTCAGTTTTCAAGAATTCAAATTTCGTACGTGAGTAATTTAATTAACCTGAAGAGTACGCTGATGCCCATCTATACTGTAAACTTTTGTAGAAAGGGGTTTATTATACATACACTACAAGTCTGCGAAGAATAAAATCCCAACCCGAACTGAAATTGATATGGATATTATACGTACTGACTTTGGGTCACTGTTATAAAATACAAACTCGTTGACGTGCACTTTAAACCGAACTGGCAAGATATAGGGTTATAGACGCTAGTAGTAAAAAAACGTCGAAAGTTATAAATTGATTTTCGGTTCAATCTTCCGAATTGACAGGAGTTATAAATCCTTAGTTAACAGTTAGCAACGTATGTAGAAAAAATGACGGATGTATGCTTTAAAGCGATGACCAGGATGCGTGTAATATTCAGAAAGAACTGTTATGATATCTCAGAAGTGTGTTGAGAAACACAAGTCCAATACTGGCATTAAGAGTGAAATGAAAATGTATAGTAAACGGTAGGTGATATCAGTTACATGATGGGTATAAAATTGTAAAATAATCTAAAGTCGTTTATACCCATTTCCTCGCTCAGAACGCCAACATCGGAATTTATATGGAAATATTTACTTAATCAATTACTTTATGGAAAAATCGAGATAAAATAATTTGTCCCCGTTTTATGGATTAACTTGTTATGAAAGGCAGTCAAAAATTTTTTTGTTTAAAATTGTCAGTTTGCTCAACATAAACAATACATTATCCAAAACATATATTTAAAGTCTTAAAAAGACCTGGCCCATCAAGATTCAGAAGATGGATATATTAGTATTCTGAGAACCTGCATCCCCGGAGGTCGTGATATAGTGAGGTCTTCTATATTTGGAGGTTATCACCATGCCCGGTTTTTTAAGTCAATTTGTTTGTAATTACGACGGCACAGAGGCAAATCGAAAGCCGTTTCCATCGCAATCGAAACGCGATATAGATACATCGAACGTAATAAATTTATGTGCCAATTTCTATTTTTATTCAATATTCATTAACTGTTTTTAAAACGTGCCTTATCCACAATTAAAACAGGAATACAATAACAGAACGGTAAAAGTATATTACAAATGTAGGACAAAGCATACTTTTGTTAACATTTCAGGGAATTAATTAATCTGTAAGTTCCATGTGGGTAGGTTTTTCGTAGTCAGAGCTAGGTAATTTGAGAATAGCCACAATAAGACGTACTAAAAGAAAGGTAGGGGGTTAGTTTAACATAACCTAGTAGCAGATACTAATTACACTTATCAGAGCATCGGAAAATTTAACCAGATATAGAAAAAAGGAGGGGAATAACTCCTTAAGTATATAGAAGTATCTTATAGCTTCACACACAAAAAAAATCGGCTCAAATACGCACAAAATGGAAATCGCCCAGTCGTAATTCATAATTCGAAGAATGATCAGTTGAACTGCCATATCTCCCGTATACGTTAGCGCACATTTGTGTCTCATTTACACAAAATTTGGAAACTTTTTTTCGACTCCATGAGAATCACAGCAAGTTATACTTGGGTTGTTCCGGTTTGGCGTTCAAAAATTTCAGGAGAACGCGTGGCAAATTCATCGCCATTTTTTGATGTATCAATGTATGGAATTAGAACCCCCGTGGATCGGTATATAATCGATGCTGGTTGAAGCGCAACTCGCCACTTATATGTCACAGCGATACTCAACGAGCAACCGGACTGATATTTTTTTGTGATGAGTTTCCGTTAACATCACAAAAAATATCAGCTATGTATATATGTATTGTTCTTCATGTTTAGTAATTTTTATACAGGAAACTCGATAAAAATGCCTAATAAGAAGAATAAAGATAATTACTACGTTCGTAAAAACAACCAAATTGCATCTGACGCACGTTTAGAAGCTGCAGTAGCGCAATATAGAGCAAATCCGGCGCTCGGTTATCGCAAAGTTGCGGAAGCCAACAATATGTTGTACACCAAACTGCATGATGCAGTCCTAAGATCGGAGTCTCGTGCGGAGAAGGGTTCACAAGGCAAACGGAAGATGCTCACGGAGGAACAAGAACGCGAAATCATTGGCATAATTAGCGTGGCTTCGGTTACGACAAGACAGAAATCCGGCAAATGGTGGCGGACTATGGTGACACCTTCGTAATCCGAACGGCGATTCAATCAGATTTGCAAATGGTTTACCGGCTGAAAATTGGGCGATGGATTTTCTCAAACGAAATGAACTCGAACAAAAAACGCCAATCTAAATGTCACAAAGCCACGATTGGGCTACCAGCAACCCATGTATTATCATACCGTTCTACGACCTTCTGCAAACCAAAGTCAATGAGCTACAAGCCGGGATGCAGCGTGCTGGAATACCTCTGTCCCAAACAGCGCGCCACATTTGGAATCTTGACGAAAGTGGCTTTAATTTAGATCCCAAAACGAAAGTGGTGTACGCTGCGCCAACTGACAGAGCGAAACTGGTTCGGCATGGCGAAGGGCGCGGTCAACATACTCTTTTGGCTTACGTCAATGCAGCCGGGGAAGCACTGCCTTTGCTGTTTGTTTTTAAAGGCGTGTACAAAACGCTTGAACTCGCAAACTACGACGTAGAAATGGAAGAAAAAACAGCCTGGATGACTTCCAGAGTTTTCGCAAATTGGTTTCAGCGTTACTGCGCAAACGTACCTCAAAGACCGTTGTTATTGCTATTAGACGGTCACTGCTCGCACATTTTTGTCGCTGTTATCAAGGTGGCGATGGAGCCGAACAGTAAGAATGAACATATTCATATCCTAAAATTACCACCCCATGCTACCGATGTCATCCAGCCGTTAGATAAGGGAGTGCTGGGCTACGTGAATACAAACTGGGACACAGATGTGCGAGAATATCGACAATAAAACAATCTTAGTGGCTCACTGACGAAGCCATAATTTTGTGAGTTGCTGACACAAACTTGGTCCAAACTGCCATCAAGCGTTATCATAAAATCATTCGAAACAACTGAAATTTTTCCAGTCAATTTAGCGAAGTACCCGCAAAAGCGGCTTAATATTGAACTGTTGTGGAAATTTAGAAGTCATCTGATCGTCATATTTCAGATTTGGCGGAGGATGAATACAAAACATTAATCGTCGAACCACCGTCGCCTACCAAATTGGCAAGTGTTTCGTCACCGGCGAATAGTGTAGCCCCTGCAGCATCGCCTAATGACAGCCCACGCAGAGGGATGCTTCGGAGAACACTTACTGATATTGTTACTGAAACTGTGATACCCCCAAAGCCCGGCGTTCCACCAATTCTCACCTCAAGTCCACCGACAAGTGGTCGACAGTGGCGCTTCGAGTGGCAACTACGATGGGTAGGCGCTTGGGATGTCGATAGCCCACGCGATAGCGAAACACTACGACGGACCAGGGTACAATACGGTAGCGACGTTAAACCAGCCTGATGCTACGAAGACTGCCCAATCTGGCGTTGTAGGGACGTCGGCGTGTTCGGCGCGTTTAACAGAAAAACGAGTTGATGCTTTTAACACAAAACTGCTGCAAGCTCATGGACCCACCAAAATCCCACCTCTTAAACATACCGAAGAAATTACAACACAGCCCTATTTAATACAGCGTGAACAAGTTGAAGTCCGCAGCAAACAACGGGACCAACGGCTTGCTGACAAAGCAAAAATGATGCAGGCGACAGACAAAAGCCGCAAAACGCTACGTTATGAATCCAGTAGTAATAAAGAAGATAGTCCGTCCAACGGCGAGGACGACGATGAGACGAGTGTGTCATCAGCAGAAAGGGCTAACACAGCGCTGCGAACAAAATTCCGCCGACAAGGTGAAGCTGTTCGCGCAGATGTGAAAGCTGCCAATGGAACACTAAGCACACATCTACGGAAGTTGCCCTGCCAGCATATCCCTAAGAAATCTGTGCTGTTTTCTTCAATGACCAGCCATATTTTGGGAAAATCACGACGTTTGATGTCAGTGGTAATAAAAGCAACTTGAAATGACGTTTCTCGAACGCGACCCTAAAACGGCGATCCTGATCATGTATCTTTCCGCTGGCCACAGAGACCAGACGTGGAAGTCTTTACAGTTGACATGATCATCGATGGACCTGTACACGTAACTGGAAATACGTCAACCGATGCACGTGCTTCTGATCGGGGCAAGTATACTTATCGCCTTGAAACCGCCATGTATCGAAAGCTTCGAGATCTAAATAGTCGGTACCTTGCATATGTCTGTAACCCGTCCCCGCATGCTTCTGGTGACGAAGCAGACGGCGAACAATGATCCTCATCTAAAAATCTGCGCAAATTATGCATAACTGTATACAGAATTCTGATGAACTTTGTACAGTTAGAAGCACTGTTCATGTAACTGTAATTACTGGCACTGAACTTTTTGGCAAGAGCTATCCTGGACGGAAAAAAGATGCTACACAATAATCGCATAACTTATCATTATCATAATTATCCGTCAACGAACAGTTAAATGGTGGCTAAATTGTTTGTTGAAAGCACTGAAACGTTTCTTAAAAAACGAACATGGAATAAAAAGCAATGGCTAGAAATACATCAACAACATGCAGTCACGTCAACAGCAACAACACGTGGAGACGAAACTATTTGTCTCATGTTGGCGTAACAACAGTGTGGAAAGTGCCACAATGTGGTCAAAGGACAACGTTGTTTCGGACCCATATAAACGTATATAATAGATAATTTTGTCTAGTTTATTATTTAACTAAACAGAAGTACATTTTTATTGCTGGTTAATGTGTCAGATCACTGATTTTTATTTTGTGCGTGTTGTTTCGTGATTTACTCACAAAATAAAAATCAATCACTTTTCCTAATTTTTCTACATCTGGAAGAGGTTATATCAGTTCTCTGGCATTAGCCAGAGTTACCAGTCATACCAATAGAAAATTGTCTTAGTGTAAGCCAACTTTCGTGGGATACAAATTTTAGATACTGATATTTCTTGTGCGCGCTGCTATATATAATCGGTACTTTTAATGTAATGTGCGCGTCTAAAGGTTATAAGTTCTAACCACAATCTGTTGTATCAACTCGAAGTGATTGAGGAGATTAGGTGTATTACCGAAAATCCGATAGCATTAATAGCATATTTAATTTAAATCTAATCGAATTAAGGGAGGTCAGTTGAAGGCATAATTGGTGCTAGATCACAGGTTCGGAGATCACCTGTGGGTTGTAAGAAAGTGAAACACATGGATAGAATGCTTTCGCCTATCATACTAAAAGTACATAGAAAGCGATTGCAATAACATTATTGTAAAAAATAGTTTAACAGAAATGTTGCAACCGAAACGTTGAGAAAGGTGACCCCTGGTATCTACTATGTGTAAAAGCACCACTTTTCGGTGAAATATACCGTATAGTGTTATATTAAAAGGCGCTCACGGTTTTGTTCCAGTTTAATCCCAAAATATTGCAAAAATCATCAAACCGAAAAACCGAACTGATTACGAAAGTTCTACTATATCCAAAGTAGAAATACGACTTCGGTTTGCCAAAATCCGAATATTGAAATGGAACATATAAGGTGAACTTGAATTGATAATACCTAGAATGCCAAACAAAAGAACATATTATATATGTTAACCTGGTACGGGTATATATAAGATTAAAGCAAGGTACAACTTATTGAGTTCAGAGTTATCAACTTATTGCAATAAATCAAACCCGTAGTCGATGTTAATTCGTGTTTAGAGATAAGTAATTTGAAAATGAATAGTGTCAACTAATCGTCTTGATTCGAATAGAATTAACGTGGTAATTGAGTCTGATACTAGTATGCGGAGAACGTTATACGTACGGAGCTAAACTGTAACCCTAGACCGAAAGCGGTAAAACGTAACTACTATAAAAAATTTTGATCATACTATAAAAATATAAAACACAAGTACAATAGCAGTGATACATATTCCTCGCCGTAAATAAAGTTACCAAGCCGTATGGACCATATTAGTCATGATACCATACGCCGGAATGGGTCACCCTGGCCAGTATTAATGATCCCGTACCAAAGTTTCCTTTGAATGACCAGAACTAGTATTATTATAAACCAAATAGAATATAGCAATTATCTTGAAACGTATGTAGGATAATTTTTTAATGTTAAATGGTGTCACGGTTTGGGCTACCCAACCCGAAAATCTGGAAACGGTACTCCGGAAGAATAGTTGTTAGGTACCAGTGAGGCCCGCAATAAGATAAAATTTCGAAGACCCATGGTAAGTATTATGCAAAACTGAAAATGTAGGTATGATAAACTAATGAAGGTAGCAACGCGAAGTAAACCGTCTATTCGGTATAGCGAAGTTTAGGTTAGTGGTACGAACGATTGCAACCTTTAGGAAATGTCCCAACTGCAAAGCATTTGGTTTCGTATTGTAACAATTCTTTACTTTCCAGAACTTTCACCATGACGCCGTATTTAGCCAAATCTTTCTTACACGTTTGTAAGTAGCTGATAATTTTCTGTTTGCGAGGTTCACGCTGTGCGCTAATGCGGATTGGTTTTTATTATTTTACGCCGCTCAGTGTTTAGTTGTTTTAGATGGAAAGCATTCCGCATTATTTGCATAGCCGTTATCTTTGTGATGAAAGAAACTACTGTTGGTGGGGGTTCTCGAACGAGCACGAATGCGATGTAAAGAAGAGATGTCCGTTTCGCAGATGGCCGGTTTGTTGTTAGCTGTAGTAATAATATCAAGAATATCCAAAGCTGTCTTACTCAGTAAGTGATCCGATTCAAATCTAAAATCTATCGTTGTTGTCGAAGTGCTTCTGAAAATATAAATGAAGGACCGTCAAACAAAAAGGTTAATTATTTATTAATTATTTTATTTTTTCGAAAATAAATAAAATTAATTGGTTAATTATTTTATTTTTTCGAAATAAAAGAAACATTTACTGATGCAATACTATTTCGATAATTGAATATTTACTTTATTCGGCTTTTACGTACAACTATCTAAAATTAACACCTAACATGTCAACATTGAAATCACATCTTCACCTCCATTTTTAATAGCTAGCCTGTCGACATTCAAATCAGATTCACAGAGTTTGTGCTAAGCACAACAGTCCGAACGAGAAAATTGTTTCTTGGACTTGGATTTTTGAGAATTTTCCTTCAATTTTCCTTTTAAAAGATATCAAATCAAATCAAAATCTTCATAATTTATAGCTTCAGCAATCAAGAACCAACCAAACACGGTGTCGACAACCCACTGTTTATCGCAAATTCGATAAAATTATTGCAATTATAAACTGACATCGACAACCACCCGACTAGATTGATATACAATCGTCGAAGCCTCATTTTGCCACAAAACTAGCAAAATTACCAACAGTCACCTTCGACAGTGCTAAAAAACTATAATTATCTGCGACAAAACCAAAAAAAACAATTGTCTATAACAAAATTAACAAAACTGTTGTCAAACGTATGTAATTAACTAGTCACGTTGTTGATAGAACGCGTCCGACATTTGATAAGGCACTTCCATGATACCCGTCATCATCCGCGACCACGTCTGCCACATTTTCCGAAATCCGGCATGTGAGACGTGCAGTTTGTCCGGCTTGTAGTAGCGCACATCTGGGAGTCCGTGGAGGAGAAAGACATTGTTGTTATCTGTAACCCAATCGCAAAACGCATAACGGTCACCGTGGAACTCAGCTTCGAACCGTTGTTTAATCCAACGGCTATGCTCCGACACCAACCGCTTTTTCGTCGTAAAAACGGGAGAATTGAAAATAAGACTTGTGTCCGGATGACCGTGAATCGCCTGCAATTCCTGAAGCAACGGCCTCCAAGACCGTTTCCAAGCGTCCTCCCCCCATGGTGCATCATTGACTCCACACATCACTATGACTACGCGATAATCGGTTAAACGGATTCGCCGACTTCGTATGACGGTTGCCAGATCACGGTACACACCGCCACCAAGTGGGATCACTGTACCACCGTCGATTGACTTCAAATGGCGACACTGGCTGTCAGAGAGTACCAACACTGTTTTTTTATAAGCAGTAGGTGAGAGCGCATGAGGCTGTCGAAGACGCTCCACACTGTACAACCCCGCCATTGTCGTGTATTCACCCGATTGGTACCGCTTGAGCATCGAATTGAGCAACTTGCCGTACAAGTTGAAACCAGGCATCCGTTCCTCCGGGCAATTGAGTGCTATGGTCGTGTTCAATCCACAAGACCACACGAAACCATCTGCGCTGCTTTGATTCGTTTCAATAAAGTTAAGGTCGTTGTATGAGTACCGCTGCGTAATATCGGTGAATTCATGGCGGAACGGACTGTCAGGTCGATTGAGTAGATAGATGATCACACTCTTGTAAATATCGGACGCGTTGTAGATCGACGCTGCGGTTCGGTTCGTACCGATTCGTTTACGCATCCATGTACCCACAACTGTCGGGTTGAATTTGAAGGCCGGCCGTTGCAAGATGACGGTAGCATCGTAGAAGCGATCATTCTGGATTAACTGCATGCATGCTTGCATTTGCTCAATGGAGTTGGCTGACAATCCGTTATAAAATTGCACAGGCGGAATTTCTTCCGCCGTTAATGTGTTCTGCCTATTGCCGCTGGAACTTTTCAGTCGACAGCGGTTTGTAAATCGAAGAACCCATGCGCTCACTCGTAACAGTCGCATTAATGATGAGAATTTGCTGCCGTCAATCACCCTTCCGACTCCGACAACCATGTTCGTTGCCACTGTAACTGTTACTGTCGCTGCAAAGTCTTCGACTGTTGCATCAATGCGACTTTCGGGCCAATATTGTTCGTTTAATACCAGGTATTGTGGGCCGTTCCACCACAACTTGGAATCGCGGATCGTCTCAAGATCAGTCCCACGAGAAGGTATGTCGGCTGGATTGCATGATGTCGGCACATATCGGAACTTGAAGTCATGATGCGACTTCAATTCCTTGATTCTGTTCTTGATAAACACCGGCAATGACTTAGACGTAGCCAACCATTGGAGTACGCACATTGAGTCGGTCCATACAACCACGTCATTAATTGGAATTCGTAGTTCGCTCTGGACGAAATGAGCAATCCGTACACCAACAACCACTGCCATCAGTTCTAGTCTTGGGAGGCTGACGGCTTTTATCGGAGCTAGACGAGCTTTTGAAAATACTAGATCAACACGCGGCGTTGTGGAGACTTTTGAACATCGCAGATAACACGCCGCGGCGTAAGCGGTGGCCGATGCATCACAGAAACAGTGGATATCCGTGATTTCTTTTCCTGAAAAGGCATGAATTTGCCGAGGTATCTGCACTTCTCTAATGTTAGACAGATCGCGAGCTACAACCGAAAACGCAGCGCTAACGTCGTCGGAGATCTTGGCATCCCATGCCATGTTTTCTCTCCAAAGACGTTGGATAATTAATTTCCCCCGGATAACAATGGGTGAAAAATATCCACAGGGATCAAAAACCATTGAAACACACTGCAATAACTCCCGCTTGGTCGACATGTTGTCATAGGATTTCGGTCCGGAACAGAACAACAAGTCCTGCCGAGTATCCCATTTTAATCCCAAAATTGTTGGAAACTCATCCTTCCCGATGTCAGCAGACGGCAATTCATTGTTGAATTCTTGAGCATTGCAGTACCATTCTCGGACGTTCATGGAAATTTGCCGAAAAATCTGCTTTGCCTCGTTATAGAAGGTTAACGCTTCGTCCACGTTATCCCGCCCGATTAAGATATTATCGACATACAAATTACTGCTGATGTCATGGGCAGTTCGGGACTGTTGCTGAGCCAAATGATGCTTGATGACTGCCGCGAGAAGGAACGGACTTGGAATGGCGCCAAACAGCACTCGGGCGAAACGAAATGTCCGCAGATTCGATGGAGTTACGGGCTTGTGGATGTCCTTGAGCCACAAGAACCGCGTCACATCTCGCTCGTGTTCTTGTATTCCGATTTGTAGAAATGCTTTCTCCACGTCACAAGCAATCGCCACTTTGGATAGACGATACCGGAGTAGCATGCCGCACAAATTCTCAAGGATTACTGGTCCTCTCAGCAGGCAATCGTTGAGACTATTGTTGTTCTTTGACGTTTTCGCAGAGGCGTCGTAGACTATTCGTAGTTTGGTGGTCACTTTGTCATCGCGGATCACACAATGATGCGGAAGGTAGTGAATTCGATGATTGTTATTATGATTGGACGTGTCTACCGTTTCAACAACTCCCTTCGACAGCTGGTCTAGAATAGTCTTGTCGTATTCTTCGAAAACTCTTGGTTGCCCGCTCAATCGCTTCACTAGCGATTTCAACCGACCAACTGCCAAACCATGGTTTGTTGGTAATTCCGGATTGTCGACTTTCCATGGAAAAGTTACGTAGTATCGCCCATCCACCAATTTTACCGTATCCTCAAAAGACTTTTTTGCTTTGTCGTCATCAAGTTGGTATGGATTGTCCTTAACCCCAATATCTTCAAGCATCCAGAACCGTTCGACATCCACCGCTGCAGGCGTCAAGCTCGTTGATTGACAACATAGAAGCACCGCTGTCGCTTGAACGCCGTGCGTCACCGGAATCTTTCCGCTGACGATGTAGCCCAGTTTTGACCCGAGGAGATACAGGTCGTTCGTTATTGGAATTTTTTCTGTTTCCACGAAGTCATAGTAGTAGTCCAGGCCAACGAGGATGTCGATCTCGACATGTTGAATCGACTTTGTTGGTGGATCAGCGAGCGGTAACTTGGACAAAGCTGGAAATTGTGCGAGGCTGACGGGAAATTTCTGAATTGGAGTAGTGATCACGTCGGTGACTAGTGTTGACACCATAATTTGCCCCCCTTTTGTTGTTGGAATATTAACGGTGGTCCGTTTATACGCGACGGTGGTGCGTTTGCTGCTGGAGAATTTCCCGAGCGAGACTATCTCGTCGCCTTCAGATGTTGCGCCGATTGCTCGAAACAAGGATGTCGTTATGTAACTTCTTGTGCTTCCCGTGTCAAAGAACATGCGAGCACAAATCGTACCCCGTTTTGTCTGGAGCCATACTGTTGCCATCTGCATTTGGATTTGAGACCCGTCAGCAATTAGTGTAACGTCATGAATTGCTGCGTTAGCGCTTGCTGCGTCAGGCTTGGCAGCAGTTACTGGTGGTTTTTGATTTCCACCTTTGAACTGCGTTGGGCATAAACTACTGTGATGAAAATTGCTCTTGCAGAAGAAACACTGCCGCTGACGTCGACAGCTTCGCGCATCATGCCCCTCGGCGAGGCACTTGTAGCACTTCCCTATCAGCAAGCGTTTTCGATCCGACAAAGTGCAATATTTAGCACATTTGTCCGCGAAGTGACCGCCTTTGCAGTAGCAGCATGTAATGGGTGGCTTCGCATCGTTAGACAAGACTGTTTGCATAGCTGGTTTTGTTGACATGTTGCGGTACCAACGATATTTAGGTTGTTTCCGTGGGTGGCCAGATGTAGAGCTTTCACCATCGCCACCACTATTTGTGTCCTTTTTGCCACTGTTTTTTGAGCTGGAATAACAGTCGCTTAGTCCACGAGCCTTCATCTCTTCTTTCATCAACTCACGGAGTGATGACAATTTCCATGGCTTTGAGCCATTCGAACGATGAAGTTGGATTCGGATGGCGCGGGGGAGTTTTGACAGAATTATAGGTGTGAACACCTGACCGAACACATCTTCATCAAGTCCGAGTGCCACTAGACTACGAATGTGCTTCTCGCACTCGTCGTACACCATCTGAAGTTTTCCGAAATCACCTTCACACGACGAGAGATCCAGTAGTCTCTCGAAATGAGCAAAAACTGCAAGTTCGGAGTTGCCAAATCGATCTTTCAGCGCTTCGATAACCGTCAAATAATTGTCTGCTGTAAGACGATATCCTTGGATCATAGCCAAGGCGTCGCCTGAGAGAAGATTGCGCAGATATGTGAACTTCTCTACGTCGGATAGATCTGGATGTTGGTGAATTGTGGAGTTGTAGGAGTCCCAAAACTCCTGCCATTTCATCGCGTCACCACTGTATTTCTGTAGTTCCAACTTCGGCAGTCTGACAGCGATACGTTGGCGTTGGCTGGAAGCTACGCTATGGTCATCGTCTTGACTTTGACCGGGATTTTCTTGAGTTGCTTCGACTACTGCAATCTCGGCGATCTTGATGCCTTCTACCATCGTGTCACGAAATTCGCTGATAACGTTCGCCTCCGCCACCAGTTTTTCATCGTTCTCGATTGTTCCCATTACTTCGACATCGAGGGATTCAATCTTCTGCTGGTAGTGTAACAATTTCTCTAGCAAGAGTTTCAGATTGACACGATATTGTGGATTCTCTGGGTCCGCCTGCAACTCTTCGAGACGGTTTAGTTGTTTCTTGATGTTGGTCCTGTAGCCATTGCGTTGGAGGACCAACACCTTGAATTTTGACATCTCGCTTCGCGACGTTAAGTATCGCTTCGCAACGTGACGCTATTTGCTACAAGATTAGCAACGAAGGCAAATACGGAGCTAACTTTGACTTTTGAATGATTTTAATCGAAATAACATAATTTACCACAAAATTGGCAACTTTAATCGAAACGTCGTGGTGATGAAGTTGTGTAATAAACCACTGATTCTTATCAAACAGACAAGATTTACCACAAAATTGGCAACTTTATTCGAAATCAACGCAGCTTTTTTTTTACACCGAACTTTGAGAAATTTGTCCGCGTTGACACTTAAAATTTGAAGAAAAAATTGATGACTCACCCCTCCGCGATTTTACTTGGACGTTCAAAACACTGGAATAACGTGAGACCGACAAACTCTACTCCACCGTTGATGAATCGATTGCGAAGGCGATGATGTTATACTCGTCTTACCGCAAAATCGGTAAAATATGATGGAGCAAACACGACAATTAGATTGTTGTTTGAGCAACTTCGCACTTGGATTTGACGATATTTTTCTCTATTTGCTGCAAGATCAGCAAAAAATTCGTTGTGGAATTTGATCTCGTCACGGTTTGCCACAAAATTGGCAAAAATTGCTGATTTGGAAAGTTAATCTGATCGGATGGCTTGCGGCACCATTTCGAAATAAAAAAAACTTTTATTGATGCAATACTATTTCGATAATTGAATATTTACTTTATTCGGCTTTTACGTACAACTATCTAAAATTAACACCTAACATGTCAACATTGAAATCACATCTTCACCTCCATTTTTAATAGCTAGCCTGTCGACATTCAAATCAGATTCACAGAGTTTGTGCTAAGCACAACAATTAGGTATAAAATATAATATCGAAAATATTAGTTGATGTAGGATTGTCACTGCTACTAAACCACATTATAGTTGTTGTCACATGCACATTAATTATCCGGACATTATCTGTTCTACTATTTAAACTGAAAAAAGCAACTGATTCGTTACTAAACTGATTAGATCAGAATTTTATCGCAAAGCTACTAAGTTTGTTTGATTCATAAAACTGTATTCAGTTATTGAAGTTACTGTGTAAAAAACCGGTATGTAGAACCTGTCTGTCTTAATATGTGTTAAGGACTGGTAACGTCTTTCCATATGTATATTATATGAAAAACCGAACATCAATGGGATATGCGAACTGTGTCAATCAAATGATGTTGTAGCGCAAGCAGGTAAATAATTTGGGTAATGTGTGCTAAGTATAAGGTTCACAATAAAACCAGGGATGAGATGGATAAGAACGCGAATGTCAGCGTATAGGGTGTGATATATACATAATGGGTAACTTAGGTTAACTTGAAACTACAAGCTCGATAAATTGACTACCTATTAGAGCGGGTATACACCCTGTTCATACTAGTAAAACAATTGATCCTGTCAAGACAACCCATAGCCGTGCGAGTTCATGAAGAAAAGGGAATTGTAAATAATGCTAGATATACTAAAGTATCGAATTTATAAAATTATAAATGTAAGTCTATAATGCAAAGGACGATAACAAAAATGATAATTTATAAGAAAAAATACGACAACCAGAGTGGAAGTCGTAGCCAATATCGCAAGGATGGTGGGTGAATATAGGTACAGCCACCAAGGTGACTGCACCGGGTGTCGAACTCCGAGGAGTATGACAATAATAAGGGCAACGCAGAACGCGATTCCGGGAGTCACTAAGCTAGGAGTGACAGAACATAAGGGTCTACAATCTAGATTGAAGACCTAAAATAAGCCAAATATATATGGTTAACAATAGGGATGAGTAAATACCTCAACATTACAAGTTATGATGTTTTTGGATTTGGGTTGTTCGGCTTCTCTATGGACGAAGTCAAGCGTCTTAGTATTCGTATTCTCGATGTCGTCGAGTCGATCTTCGATATTCTTCATCCTGTCCTGTACCGCTTCCATAACGATTTTATTGAATTGTTTATTATAGATGTCGACGTCGTAATCGGTGAAACAATCGGGGGTATCTCATCATCGTTTCGTGAATATTTGCTGTTGGCAAGCACGCTTTTATCCACGTACAAGCTACATGAAGAAGAACGTTTACGGCTTTTTACTAAAATAAGTAATATTAAAAGTAAAATTGTAGGTGTAAATAAATGAAAGCTCTAGATTAATATTGACATAGTCTAGCGTACATACATTAATACGATGGTAAACATAAAGCTAGTTATACAACGTTGATCCTAAAGTGGGATAGTCGTAATGTCTGTGTTGAAACGATTAAGATCTTGAAAGTTATATTTATTAAGGTTATCAGGGTTACATAAGTTTTTTTAAGATTGAACTAAAATTTTACAAGAGTAGCCACGTGTTGTGAGTGTGTTATGAAACGTATCACAGTTGGATTTAAAGTTTTTATATTCTGTATTAATAATAGCATATCTGGAAATTTGATATGAAATCTCCAGATAATACCGCCATAAACGGAACTGGAAAGACTACTAAAGAATGGAATTCTGTTTTCGGTTCCGGCTAAAATAACGTTCGGGTTGAGCTAATGTTTAGCCTGAATTTTGGTTCCAGTAGTTTATGATCATTGCTGGAACGCATACAGGATTTATTTCTGTAACTAATAATCACTAATATATACTAAAGTTGCAGAAACAAATCCTGTAGGCGTTCCAGCAAAGATCAAAATCCTAACTGGAACCAGAATTCAGGCTAAACATTAGCTGAACCTCAACGCGACTTTAACCGGAATTGCGCTTTCGGTTCCGGCTAAAGACGTGTTTGGGTTCAGCTAATGTTTAGCCTGAATTCTGGTTCTAGTAAGGTTTTATTTTTGCTGGAGCGCAAACAGCATTTATTTCTGTAACTTTAATAGTGATTATCAGAATGTAATGGAGGTAATGTGTTGCCGGGGTGAAAGCTTTTAAATCCCGTCTGTGTGTGGTGATCGGCCATAAGTCGGGAACGACTTAACCGATTTTTGTGATCTTAGGCTCATTCGAACGAGTATAGCCGAATTACCGTGTATATCCCAGAGCGTTTTTTTTGATTTGGGGTCAGGGGTCAAACGGTGGGGGTTTACCCTATTTTAGTACCCTTCACGGAAGCAAGGTTACTTTTATCTTAACCTGCGATTTTTTCTATGCTTGATTTTATTTCATAGTAAATGATAAATTCCAATGCCTCTTTTTTCGAAAAAGCTCCTATTGTGGAGTTATGGGGTTTGAGGTATGTCGCCCCCATGGTTCATCGACCCAAAAATTGTAATTTTATTGTGACCTCCTAGGAGGGTGATAGCTTGCATTTGTGGGATTTTCGGGCATGGGAAACATATTACCGGTGTTAGTTTTGTTCTAACTTGTGCGGTATTGTGTGATATCCACATACAGCATATCGACATGCTATCGCGAGCTGATTGGCTGTGCACGCAAAAGGCGTAGGTGTACCTATGGTTCACTACGTTCCGCAATCTCGATAGAGTTGCTAGTTAGTTACATATAACAACTAATAAGGTATTTTTGCACGTATTGTGTCATAGTGCTAATGTTAAATGTTTCTTAATCGTCTCTTCGTGCTATATTTATTGTACGAATAATAATGATTTAGAGTAATGCATCAATACATTTAACCTGTACATACGAGTTCGTAATTGCCGTGAAATTAGCATTTTTATTTGGCCCATTAATTTTCTGGATGCTGTTGTTTGTTTTGTCTACAAACAATCTATTTGTTCTCCACACGTTTTAAATAATATCTGCTGCAACATTACTGGTGCTCAAAAACTTTGAGCTGACATACATATTAGAGCTAGACATGTTAAAATGGGCAATCTCTATTGTTAAGGGCATATTAATTGACTATCTTAAACTTTAAATAGGTCAAGCGTAATGCTCAGGCACTTTTAATGACCATGGTATGGCGAGCTTCCGGAATTGAAGGGGGGGACTCCCGGATGTCTTTTTGTTTTTGTTCACGTTTCATTTTGCTTATATCAAAATGTCTATGCTTTTTGAATGCACTAAAATTTGTTTATATCCGATCTATATTTGGGTACTCTTCCCTCGTTGGGCTTGTAATTGACTCTGATTTTGTGACGCCCTGGCGAAACCAATATGGTTGATATTAACATTTTTGTGTGTGAAAACATCAGCTTTTCATATCAAATAATAATAATAATATATTCTCGTAGGACTATAATCAGCTTAAAGCAGGCTGCGTTGGACTTTGTATATAGTTCGGGGCTGTATTTGGGATTCGATACACGTTGATGTTTTTATTATAATATAAATTATTATAGGTAAGTTTAGATGTAAGTTCATTTGGATTTAAATATAATTTAGCTTTGATTAGCTAGTTTGAATTAAAACAAATATTTTAGCCAACAGCTCTGACAAACCCTTTAACACGAGAAACATCAGTAATATTGCTTCGACGACCATTATCGATCAATCCGATGATGATAATGATTCGCGCAACGCTAGTAGTTTACAGCAAGGTATAATCTATTTTCTGTCGGGACGTTTGGCGACATTGTAACGTGAAATACATAGCTGTGGTGAATAGTAGCATTTTATTTGACAAAAATTTTCAATGTAACTCGTATAGGTTCATACTAATGCCGCTGTTCCTGCGACAGTAGCGATGAAAGTATACTATCGCATTCATTTCGCTTTCGATAGCTACGGCTGTGTGCACTGTTAATCTATTATGTTTCTGGCCAGTGTTTCTTGTTAAAAATAATAGCTTACATCAGCAACTGCATGGATAGGTGGCCTAACTTGTGCGTTGACAGTTTATCAAGGAAGCAGTGAATTTTAGTGCCATTTTCATGAGAATTGAAACAAGATATTTTTTTCTACTTTATAACAAATACTATAAACGTATAATTATAAAGCAGTAACAGTAACGCAACTAGTATTCTGTAATTAGAATAATCAACCGAAGGATTCATTTGCAACGGTTCATTGGTTTTCATGTTTTAAAACAGATTGTTTTAGCAGGCCTTTCATTTTGGGTAAAATTGTTTACTCTGTAGCGTGAAATTTTTTCTATTTATGATTATGTCAACATGAGAACATTATTTATTCCATATATAGTGTTTAAGATAACGAAGGCTCTGACTACGATTACAACTGTATGGAAATTCAAAGCTCAAGTTTCGATGAAATTGCTGTTGTTGCTACTGACGTATCCCGGAAGCGCAAGTCTCAAAATTGTACTCGCGTGGTTACCGATAGTAATGCTGATATCGCAATGGAACAGGTAAAATTATTCTGTCCGTTACTGTTTTGGACAAATTATTTTATCCCAAGTAACCACTGTACGAAAAGTAATTATGATTTTGATGTACTGATGTCTTTAATGTATATTTTGCTGTTTATGATCTTAGATTGTGTCAGTGATACAAATTCCAGATTTTAACTGTGTTTAGTTTATTGTATGCCTATAATTCTAGTCTGTACGCGTACATGATTCTGTACGCTTTGATAAACATTTACATGTTGCATACTTTATGTAAAAGCATTCTCCTGCTCTTTAGTAGATATGCTATCACAGAGTCAGTAGGAATGTTTTAAACAAAAATGAAACATGATAATAATTTGTAGTTGAAATTCAGGCTCGGTGTATCATTGGCAAACAGTGTAATTGAACGGATGATACCCCTTAACGTGTCGTTAATAGTTGTGTATTATTGAGTTCCCTAAAACATATTTTAGCATGTTTTCTTGCTTTATAGATTGCGTAAATTTGTAACGATCGTTTGCGATCATCGATAGAGTGTAGAATTTACTATTATCGTAATGTTTAATGTCAAATGAAATAATGATGTCCCACCGAGATTGTTTTGTCACCTAGTGGCTACAAATAATACTAAATTACTGCACAGTTTTATTTCAAAAATCACGTATTAGTAGCTTAGCGTTAAGAATGGATAATGTATAAGGCAATAATTTTTTTACTGGGTTTAATAATACTATGGCCGCCTTGTTTTAGGTATTGTTTTACCTTTGAGATATTTTGAGTAATAACGTTAACCTGCCTGATGTGAAAATATGCTAAGTACCCATACATATAAAATGTTGAAATTCCCAGTCGGTAGAAAAATGTCACGCTGATAAATTATTTCGACGCATTTTGGGTATGATTTAGCGTGACACTTTAAATTACCTAAGCGCAGGCCTGTAGCATATCAAAAGAGAATTAAAATACCATTAATATAACGGCATGACAAATTCGCAGCTCAGTTAATCTTGTATCAATATTTAAGAAAAGTGAGTTTATATTGTAATATAATAACTTTATTCCATGACTGAATTACTGTGTATTATTTAATTTTAATGCAAAACACTAAGATAGCGCTGTGTCAGTTACTTTTGTTAGGATGCCGAGTGTGCTGTGAAAGAAAGTTTGGTGATGCAAATTCCGAATCATCGTAAAAAGCTACGGAAGCTGAGGGATGATTTACAATAATTTGGACAAATTTTATAGTATATAAAAATTGTTTAGCAAATCATAATGTTCAATTTGCACAGCAGTGATGAACAATGCGGTTTTAAATTACTTCAGGTGTGGTGGTGCTTTTCTTAAAATTAGCTTTCGTTCCAAACAACTGCACTTAGGCACAATATAATATGGTTATCCACTCGACTTTGTGGCAACAGAATAGGAGTTGTTTTTGGGTTATGTGCCGTTTTGTCATTGCATGTTAATCATTTAAGAGTGTGATGATTTGCCTTAATATGGGTGACCTTTCTGCACGAAACTATGTAGCCAGGCTCTCAATAGTTCACCAATAAATAATTCCTCTAAAACATTATGGAGCTTTACTTGCCAACATTAGTCAATGTGCTTGTTGCGAAAACGGCTGTGTATGTTACATAGCTGAATCAGTAAGATGTGTTCTTTATTTGAGAATATTACCTTTTCTAAGGAAACTTCTTTCCAGCTGAGTTTATCATTGATCAAATACCTAGGTGACTAAGCTCTTAAAGTTTCATTTATTAAAATCCACTAGTAACCGGATAGGAAGCCTGCATCTAATAGCATCTTGTTGGAAAGAATGTTCACCACGGAAATGATTATTATGCTCTGCGTGATTCATATTGTTCGGTGCATATATTTACTGTAATATTTGACTGCTATTAGTAAGTTATTCGTTGTATCAATATAGACAAAATTATTGTACGACTTGTTACGCATAAAACTTCGTATGACATTTATCATCAAACTCATTTGTGTGGTATGACATTCATTCATCAAATTCATTAGTGTGAAACGTGCAGCATTTGTATGATACTCTTGCACCTACTATTGAGTGGTTAAAATTATTTATGCTGTAAACTTATTGTTTCAGCAGATGATTTGTATCACTTTAATTAAACGAAGATTCGTTGTACCAATTTACACAGAATAACGGTATGATTTGTTACTCATAACTTTGCGTGGCATTCATACATCACATTCATTTATGTGAAACGTTCAGCATATGTATGATAAATTACTTATGATTTGCATGAAATAGCACACAACAGAATGGTTGCACGTACATGTACATATGTATGGCATATATAATAGTTATTTATGAGAGGAAACATAAAAACAACCAATTTTCATGGTAAATTGTTCATAAGATTAGCACACATTTTGAATTTCTGTGTTTGCAAGGTCCCTTGAAACTGAAAGACTCAGTGGTTTGCGTATGCGAATTTAAATCGTATAATCCGTGACGGCGGCTTGGGATTGTCAAACCTTTTCAGGACGCACAAATTAGTTCGGCTGTTAAAGGTTGAGGACATAATCTTGTGTCAGTTCCAATATGTTATTAAACGTTTTGTTCTTTTTGGAAACTTTTAGTGGCTGTGTTGACTGCAAAATGGGCGCATAGTGTACCTGCTATCGATATAACGCTGAAAGTGTATGCTTTTTTAATTGAATGCTTGTATGCTTGAAAAATATTTCGTCTTATTCAAATCTCGAAAATGACAACATGTATCAGACTATATATAACGTCAGTATAGGCTAACATGCTTGGGTGTCGTGCTGTAGGCTTTATTCTATCGTTTGATTTGAGTGTTTTCAACAAAGATATTCAGTACCTTGTCGAAATGCTCTAGCCAGTACCTAACTCCTGCTGCTTTCATTACAAGACTGTTGCCAGATGTGGCGCGGATAACACCCTTATAGCACCGCGACGTAGCTGTGCATTTTCTTATAATTAGTCTGTAGCATTCTCTGGACAATCTGTTATGCTGCTTTGTTAGTCTCGTGAGCTAGCTCGCCGAAGTAGTTTTTTAATCTTTATGCGGAGGCCAAGACTGGCGTACTTTTCTTCTGTTCTTTTCGTACAGCCTTTTTCAGCGACAACTCAAGTTGACCGCGTGTTCAGTAGTGGTTGGCCACTTGGCGGTTTTGGAAATTCTTCCTGGAGAGCGAGCACAGTGGATAACAACGTTCCACCGGTAATCAATGGAGTTGTCGGTAATTTCTGGCAACGCCGCAAAGCGGTTCAGGATTGTTGCGGAAAGCGTATGACGCGAGTTTAGAGCGGCGGACGTTCCCTGAGGAAGAAATTGCGGCCACGGTAACTCTGAGGGACCAAAGTGTAATGCATGCCATGCCATTCTCGATATACTAACCTTAAGGTCCTTATATCAGACACTAAGTTGGGGGGCTGCCGCACCGGTCCCCCTCTCTAAGCTGTTCTTTTTTTCGAACGTTATAAAGCATTGCCACTCAGGGTTATTAGGCCGAAGTTGGGATCCTGTTTTGGCCCTAATTTCATGATGATATGGTTGTGGTCGGTAGGGAGTTGGTTTTGTCGATCGCTAGTGTCGGACAGCTGATTTTCACCTACTGCTGATCATAGCGTGATCAAGTCGATAGTTTTTGTCATTGCTGATTTGCCACGTTTGACGCTGCCTAATCGGATGCCAAAAACTGTGTTGGCAAAGAAAATTCTATAATATTCGGGTAACATATTGAAGTCTAAATGTGTTGTCTGTTTTAATACAGCGTGTTTGCTTCCCCACTAGTTTGCCAGGTGTTCTTGGCCCAATGTATGCGTTGAAATCTCACAGATTACAAACATGTCACTTGTGATGCGCTACAAATATCTTTCATGAACTGATCGTTTGGTCATTGGTGGGATTGTTGGTAAATATATGGCAAGTACATTAAGTGTGACGCAATTTACACAAAACTATATAGTTATAGGCCTTTTTTGTCTTGGCGGACCAGAAACTGACGAAATGCATCTTTATGTACTCACAATAAATATGTAAAATTGTGACCCCAATATCAATTTACTTTATTTATACTAATTTATTTGTTTCCTTTTCTTTTAACAATCCTGTATTCAACAAATATCCTGAAATAACTTTCACTTATATTGTACAAAAGCATTACATATATAAATTAATTGCTTAAATCATTAAAATTCGTTGCTACGATACTAAAGATAAGCTTTTGGAACGCTGAAATTGTCTAGTCCGATTAAATTCGACATGAACGCATCATATAAATAGTGATTGTGATCTATTCTAGGCCTTGAAATTTGAATACAATTCCACGAATAATTGATTGAATGTTACCGTTTTAGTAATTTTGTTATCTATAATCGTTATAAAATCGCTGTGTCCTTTAATTATAATTGTTGATACATTGAAATTTTTATAATCTCAAGTTTTTAAGTATAGCAGTGTGTATGTAGTAAATGTTTATGCTACACTGTGAACAGAATATCTTGTCTTGTATATTTTTATACAGCTACATAATATAACTGCATATATTATATTCTATGCCGTCAATGTTGCCTGATTGATACTTTAATCCGCTCTTGCAACTTGTGTTAACTTTATATCGGTTCAATCTACACTCGTGTTTTAAATTTTAGAATATTTACTTACTCGCTTGTGCGAACATTTCGATTCACATTTTGCGGCAGTTAAACTAATATTTGGTCGACTAGACGTGCCTTGGATGATTGCGTTATATGCTTGTACGCGTGTATATGCTAAATATCGTCCGATATGGAATGCAACACAGTGTACAATAACACGTTTACCATCGATGACATTCCTTGGTTGTCAAAGTTGCATCATTTTACATTGTCGCTTAGTGATCGTGGAACGCTGTCGCAACTTTATCGAGATCTCGTTGAAAATGAGGGCTGGCACGATATCGAACCTGTGTACTGCGAAAACGTTAATATAGTTGCACTTCGAGGCATTTATAAACAGCATCCATTATCTGATGGTAGAAGACGATATTTAATCGCAGTACCGGTTGGAATTGGTTCAAAAATTTTGAATATGCATACGTTGTCTAAACTAATTGATCAATATTCCAGTTTGGATCAGGGCATTCAGTCGGAAATAGGCGGCACCTGTCGTGCACAAGAAAAGCTAAATTTTTTGAATACGTTGTACATCGCATATGTTACGGTCGAAGGCGTACAATATATGAAAATATCTGACGGTCTGAAGCCTTTAGAAACATGTGACATACCTGATCACCGGCGACAGCGCGATGCTTGTACTAAAATGCTTGATAAACAAAGGCAGCGTGCTTATAACGGATCGTTTGTAGATGTTCGCGTTGCTGAAGAAACACATGGCTCGCAGCATGCTGATGAGATGAATGATTTAGAACTGTTATAACTTGCTTTTGCCGTTTCGTATATGACTTTTAATGCTTGTCGATATTACGTATGGATATTGTGGGTTTATGTAGAACAGTGTGGCTGAGTGACTGCGCCTATGCAGACTCATTTTCACTATCACTTCAGAAAACAACTTCGACTACGAAGGATTACCGACAAAGGTTAAGAGTATGCTACATTTACAACTATATTGTATCAACATCGCTAGAAAATGCTGTTTAATGACAGTGCCGCTGTCGCTCGTTAGGCTTCGGATGATAAGAATGGTGAATCGATGACAGCTGAAAAAAGCCTCTCAAAAACTCGCAGAGCTCAGCGATCCGACATGGCCAGACAAACTCGACCAGAAATTACGAACTCTGATTGTTCAAAATGGGCCTGTACAATTGCGTGACATTGAGTTTCTTCGCGATAAGAACGACGGCCGTTTTTCAGTGGCTAGCTATCACCGGCATCTACCGAATGGCGAGTGTTTTGATCGCCAGTGCCTGGTCTATTCAAAGTCTACTGATTCGGTATTGTGGTTTTGCTGTAAGTTATTCAGTCAAATGCTACAACGAGACTACTGGCATCATTGCGGTCTACGCACCTGGAAAAAGCTAAGCTAACGGAGAAGCTTTATAGTCACGAAGTGTCAAAACATCACATTGCAACTTTAACAAAATGGCAAGAATTGAAACACCGACTTCAAACTATCGAAACCATTGACGATGAGAACGAAAGGCTTATCGCTAGCGAGTTGGAGCGATAGGTATCTGATTTCACTCGCGTTTTCGCACATTCGTCCCATTCAATAGCAAGAATCCATGACCATTACATCCGAAAGACTATTCAAAACGAGTTGATCCATCTCATGGCATCAAATGTTCGTCGTGAGATATTGCAAAATTTTAAGGCGGCTAAGTACTAGTCAGTAATTCTCGATTGTACCCTTGACAGTAGCCATCAAGAACAAGTCTCTATGTGTCTTCGAACCGTTGTGAATGACATTTCTACAAGGCGTGAGGTCGAGGTAAAGGAATACTTTCTAGCTTTATCAAGCTCAGTCCTCAACAGGTGAGCAATTGATGAATCCTTCAATTTCGCAACTTACATCTGCTGGCTTGGACATAGCGGATATCAGAGGGCAGGGCTACGATAACGGAGAAAACATGAAAGGCTTTGCGTCTGGGGTGCAATCTCTTTTGCTGCAAGTCAACAGACCTGCTTTCTTCATGCCATGCGGTTGGGACAGCCTGAATCTTCTGCTCGGTGGTATGGATACGTCATCTAACAAAGCTGTATCTTTCTTCGGTATTATTCAACACATTTATGTGACCTTTTCCGGTTCTACTCTGCTGGGATATTCTTAAGCAGGATATAGCGTGGTTTACGGTAAAACCGTTGAGCGAGACTCGCTCTCGCTGAGGGTGTCGAATTGACAGTTTTAAAGCACTCGACTATCAGCTACACGACGTACATGATGTCATGGTTGAAGTTTCAGAATCAACCAGGGATTCCGCTGCTCGCAGCGAGGCGGAGTCTAATGAATCTTGTGAATACATATGAATTCCATGATGCATTGGTTTTTTGGCACGATATTGTGTTCAAATTCAACACCGTGAGCAAAACGTGGTAGAAATCGACCGCTGATATATCTGATGTTACTTCGTACCTTGGAAAAACTTTGGAGTGGCTGAAGAATTATGCCTGGAATTGTGGTTATGAAGAATCAGAATGGTTTCGAACACGCTATGGTCGACGCTAGAGGATTGGCAGAGGTAATGGGAATGGAGCGCGTCTTTCGTGTAACTTAACCACGCAGACGCGAGAGGTTGTTTGAGGAACGCAAGCGAGATGACGCACCGACGGACCCAGTGGTTGTTTTTAAGGTGAAGTTCTTCAATACCGTGGTTGACACAGCAGTAGTGAACTTTGCCAAGCGCTTCGAGCAGCTGAAGGAGCATACAGAACCTTTGGGGTTCCTATATTCTGTCAAAACCATGGATCCGCACGTAATACTGCAAAAGTCAAAAGCACTGGAGATGAAACTAGTAGATGCTGAGACTGGGTCTCGAGATATCGACCGCTTAATGCTTTTCAGTGAAATCGATAACATCAAACTTTTGATAACTGATAAAATTTCAGGGCCCAGCTCGATTTTAGTGTTTCGCCACCGTCGTGATCTGGCTACCTCCTTTGCAAACTTATTTCAATCTTTTCCGAATTTTGCTCACAATTGCCGTGTCTGTTACGGCTGAGCGATCCTTCTCAAATTTGTCTATTATCAAGAATTACCTATGATCTACGATGCATCAGGATCGACTACATAACTTTGCTATCCTTAGCATTGAAGCAGAGATGTCAAGGAACATATCCTACAATAATATAATTCGGGACTTCAGCTCGAAAAGCAAGCAAG
Source organism: Trileptium ribeirensis (assembly GCA_030248225.1). Classification (NCBI taxonomy): domain Eukaryota; kingdom Metazoa; phylum Nematoda; class Enoplea; order Enoplida; family Thoracostomopsidae; genus Trileptium; species Trileptium ribeirensis. Next base: position 6,185 of record JASANE010022177.1, on the reverse strand, counting down.
ATCAACATTTGACTAAAGTAAATGTTCTCTGTCTACTTTTCGTTGTGTTCTGAGAAATGTGTTTAAGTAGTGAAAAAATACGGGTTTTACGCTCGCCTCTCCCTTTCCCTCCGCCTTCGCCTAAATGGCAGCTTGGGGCCCGCCTCCGCCTAAATGGCGGCTTGGGGTCACCCAGACCCACATCCCGTGTGGGTGTTACTGTATTGTGAGTGTTGCTGTACTGTGGGTATTACTGTATTTTATACAGCGCTTGGTCCCTGTTTTACGGACATTTCTATGCAAGCGTGAAAATGTATTTTGCTTCAGAATAATACTTATTTATAAGCAAACATGTATTACCTATATGAAATCAGTCAATTCTGTAACCACCACAATTTTGCGATGGTGCAGAGCTAAGGGTTTTCACTGGACCTTGTGGCACCCTTATCCAGCGTTTTATGTTTTACGTGGTCTCGCCAGTAGCCCTAGTCCACGAGTCCTTGTGAGGACTGTTGGGATACTAGTTTGGTAAAATTTCAAAAAGCTTAAATAATGTCATATTAGCGGTACGCCTTTTTTCATTTGTTTTTTCATATATTTCACGGAAAAAATCATTTTCTCACGCAAAGACAGCAAATGCTGTAATTTATGCTGGTCCATTGAGCGCCCATCAATATATTCTCCTGTAACTCTACAGTTGTGTTCAAATATTTCTACTTCTGCCTGTGCCTGTTTTATTTCCTCCACCAAATAATCGCTCAACACAAAAGAAACAACGTTATCCATTCTATCGTTGTAAAATCAAACTGAGTTGCTTTCCCGCAATTTTAACAGTATTTATACTTTCGTAATGACACCATTTCTAACAACTACATTAATCAACCTAGCATTTCTTAAATCAAATTTTGCTAATGTTTCCACAAATTTCGTCACTACCATTAGTTTTTCTGCTCTAAATCCTTTAGCTTCATTTGTCGTACCAATAAACACACTGTTATTGGCATATAATTTGATATTATGAAATACTTTATCCCATATTATTAATAAATGACTCCAATTTTCATAATTTGTAATCTTGCAATAAGCTGTGATTCATTTTCCGATTTTCTAACCCATTCAATTTCATATTTTACATTATAACATTTTGGTGAATATGCATGTATGCTGATATCAATGCTTACAACAAAAAGTGTTATCAAAAGTAACAACACAACACATGCTATTTCTTTTTCCATTTTTATCAATTTATACAAATATACATCACCTTTTAAGCATTTTTATTCCAATATACTTCTCTACTTTTTTTTATATGCAGCTCTGCAGGGTACTCACCCATTGCAAATAATACAATTGCTTCATTTAATACTGCTGTAAAGTCAATTACGACCCTAACATTACTTTCTGCTTTGTTTGAAATGTAATTGCAGTCACTACTATGGTCTCTACTCATATCTACACAAAATATTTTATACCCACCATCAAAATTAGATCTAGTTAGTTCTATATTATCAGTTCTGTAATTAAGTGCATATAGTGTATTTTGAAACACTCTTAAATTGTTACCAGATTTACATGGTAATGCAACATTACATGGTAACCTATCATCATTCAGAAAAATTGTAAAATTATTAATATCTGGTAACTTCTAAATAAACAAGTTTTTCTTTTCTTCACCTGTATACGCTTCCTGTGTTATTCCCCAAACATAAATTCGTCTAGCCAATTTTTCATCATACACAGTCCAATCAACATTTTGTAGACCCTTATTAACAGAAAATGTATGTATTCTGTATGTTATTCCAGGAAATGTTGCTCCACTACTATTCAATATCTTATCTTGCATTTCCAAAGCTTGTTTACTTAGTTTTGATTTAGCAATGTAAATTTTAAAGTCATTTATACACAGTTTATAATTTTTATCTTTATCATGCAAAATAACAACATTGGCATGGCTTCTGCTAAACTTAAATTCAACTTTTGTTTTTGGTGGTAAGAATTTCAGTATAAATTGTGCATCAATAATAACAGGAAAATATAATTCTGCTTTCGTCGAAGATATAAAGTATGTTTGTCTAGCAGTCCCACCATTATTATCATCGAAACTATCAAATGTATATGCACTATTTCGTGCATATAAATACACACTTGTAAATATTGTAATCTTTGCTGCTCATTCATATGTAACATATAAAGTGTATATGTCATCCAAGGATAATGCCTTTAGTTAAATGTTACAGGTTCACCATTTATTTTCACTTGCACAGATGAAAATATTACGTAACCAAACATATTGCAAGGCATAAATTTTTCATTCGGGGGTAGATTTTTTCCATCACTTTTTAAAATTTGTAACTCTATATATGCATATATTTGTGACAAGTCAATGCAGTCATGCGCACTCGCTAATTTTAAAACGCAATAAATCATCTTCATCACTACTGGGCAAGGTTGTATCACGTGCAACTTCAACCAATTGAGTTGACTCAATTGACTTGTGTAGCGTACGCTCCAGCTAACCAATTCAATTTTTCCAATCCACAGGTATGCTCCATTATGGCATTGAATATTTAAACACTCACTTCCTTTTAAGCTTTTTCACTTTCTTTTTAACAGGTTTCTTAACCTTTCTATCTTGGTTTTTATTTCCACTGCCTCTGGCAGTTTAGACATGTTAAAACACAATGATATTGTCTTTTTTTCATATCAAAACAATACATATATCTGCTTTTAAACATTTTTATGAAAACCATAATCTTATAATCAGTTTATCACCTTTAAAATATTCAAATGGTATAAAATTTTCATCTGTTACCTCAAAATTCATAGTTTTTACTATACATGTATTCAAAAGTGAGTCAGTACTGTTTGTTTTGTCACTTAATACATGCAACAACTGTTTATTTTTTCATTTACGGCTCTTTCATGAACAAAAGCATACAGTAAAAAATTTAGGTTCTAACAACCTCAAACTTTTTGTACCATTTTGTCTACCATTTCTTAAATGTCTTTCTTCAAACCCCAATAATTCGGTTATGTTTTCGGACAATTTAATTTCAGCATTATTTAAACAATATATGCTTACTCGGTCACAGCATGTATCCAGTGCAAGCTGGATGTCTGTACTGTATAAATTAAAAAATTTATTAACGTGCTGTCATTATAATAACCTTTCTCAACATGAAATCGTTTCCATTTATTGTTTGTAAAATAGTCTATTTCAGTTTTTTGTGTATTTATAAATTTGTGAGGCATTATAACTTCTAAAACTTTAACTTTCTTTGCAGCAATCGCTACAGGAAGTTCAACTTGCTTATCATTTAAATCACAAATAATAACATGCTCTATTTTAATTGTTGTGAACAAGCAATATTTAAAACCTTTTAAGTATAGTACACGTATAAAATACAAACTGATTATATTCATTAATGTTTTTACACCCTGTAATAACTACATTACCACTGACAAAAACTAAAGTAGTGCATTTATTTACATTTATTTGCAATGCATTGTACATTTCAGGTTCATATAACACAGTCGCACATGTTCTTAATGTGTTATAAATGTCGGCGAACCTTAACCGCTTGTTCAATTTCATCAAGTCCAGCACCACCTAAAATAAGTTTACCGTTTGGAAATACTAATATAGGTCCCCTTGGTTTAAACCGCCATATGGCTGCATTGAAACGTTCATCATCAAAATCTACATTATTTACAAACATTGACAATTCCATTAAATCAATATCACATTCAACGTTGCAAGCAATAGTTAAATTAGTTATTTTGTTATCCGTAATTAACTGTTTAAACATAAATCATCCTTATAAGTGTTTCCACTGCACCTTGCGGTACCCTTATCCAGAGTTTTATTTTTACGTGGTATCGCCAGTAGCCCTAATCCACGAGTCCTTGAGAGGACTGTTCGGTTAATACTCAAAGTCACGTATTTGCATCCACAGAATGTCTAAAACATTTTGTCCAGACCAGGTTTGCGTGTCGTTTAATTCTTTATCAAACAAACTAATACCAATCCCCCAATAATTATCCCATTCACTGGCTTTTGCAATAATTACATCACCAGTGTTCATTAGTTCCTCCCTTATATTATTATTTTGTCTAAATTTTCCCACAAACCAATCCTCATAATTTTACTCGCAACCTGTTTCCACTCATCGTCATTGAAACCTTTAATTTTTTCCCAATCATTTTCTGCATGCTTGGTTTATAAGTTTTCATTATCATATTATCGTTATCATTTCATAACTTTCATAATCTTGAAAATGGCGTGCTTTTTCACTTTGATACCATTGTTCAACACAATTATATAAAATCCCATTAATATAAAATTTACAAATATTAAAATTGCTAAACACACTCCACCCTGATCTGAATAAAACCAAAGGTGTGCCTGTAGTGCTAACGCAATACTTTGTATGCTCCATTATTTTTGAATTGAAATCATAAAATTTGAATTTATTACATATACTTTTTAAAATATCAAGTTTACCACGTTTACTAATATAACTTTTTCCATTTTGAAACTTGTTTTCTACCTCTTCCAAATGCCGCATCAGGCACATTTGTCAAAATTTTCTCAAACTCTTCTGAATCTAAAGGTCTCGGCGGTGAAAAGTTTACATCTGAAGTAAAATATTTTATAAGATCAAAAATATTAGAACCTTTCTTCTTGTTTCCATATACAACCCTGTTATTATCATCTAATTTTAGGTTTTTAATGTGTTCAAGCATCAGCTTTGCTTTTTTCCGGAGGTTTTTTGGAAACAAATCTATAATATTAGTATTCATTCTGGGTTCATTGTAAACCTCAATTTCATTTACTACAGGTTTTTCTTCAATCGCTCTTGTCTTCATATTATGTTCCAACCAGCTTGCTGGAACAACTGCCATTTTACGTGCCATAATGTTTATCAAAATAATCAATTAAGTACTTTACAACTGGTGGTGTCAGTAATTTACGTTTCTTTGAAATGCAAATACTCTTATTTGCAATGCTTTTAAGTATTTTTGTCTTTTTATTTTGCACAGCATTATATGCAATTTCACTAAATGCGTAAATGAGGGATGCTGGAGCATTCATAATCACAGCTGTAACAATTTTCGAAGGACAATTCTTCAAAAATTGTAATGTATCAATGTGTTTTTCTATATTTTTAGACATTTTTTCTTGAACTTCAATCATTTAAACCTTTTAAGCGTATACAAACATGTAAGCATCATCTGGAAAAATACACTCTCTAACTCTTAAAACTTTTTCGGTATTTGGTTTTAGATCTAAAAATAAATACCCGTACGGTTTAGTTGTCGCTTGTTCGAAAGCACTTGGTAAAAAATTACTTTTTGTTGGCCACATTTGTCTTCCAAGAGTACAAACCATAGATTTGTCTCTCATGTTTGGAAAAAGTACCATGTATTGCGCATTTCTTGTAATCGTTCTCATGTATTTACCCTCGTGATATAAATTTTGTGTTACAAAAATTGTACTTAAATTATTATGTCGCATTTTTGAAAAAGCAGCAGCTAATTTTTTATCATTTGCTGCTTCTATCATTAAATCGTCAAGCACACATATCGTATGTCCTACATCAGTTTGTGGAAACGTGTCAGGAATTCCCTCATGAAGTTCTAAATTTGGTATTTCATTTAACAGTGTGGCATAAATATCTTGAAAAATGCTGTAACAAAACAATATTTTATCCACGGGTTTATCAAACATTTTATACTTTAACAGTTTCGCTATCCATTGGGTTTTCCCACATCCAGTTTGACCACTAACAACACAAGTAAAAGGTAGTTGTAATGGTAAAATAATTTTGTTATACTCTTTTTCATCTTTGACGTAACATTTTTTCATATGTCGATGCAAATGCTGACGCGTCGTATACTCTTTTGAACATTTTTCACATGTGTAAGCCATTGTTAATAATTATATATCATCAACTTTTTTTGGGCTTTTAAGCGTTTCTTGCACTCTATATACACATGTACCCCTGCGTACCCCTATGTTGTACCCATATACCACTGTTTTGTACCCCTGCATACCCCTATTTTGTGCCCCTGTACCCGGTTTTGTATCCCTGCATAAACCTATTTTGTACCCTTGCGTACTCCTGTTTTATACCCCTTCGTACACCTATTTTGTACCCCTGCATACCCCTACTTTGTACCCCTGTACCCCTATTTTGTACCCC
>JASANE010022175.1:0-28200 GCA_030248225.1 Trileptium ribeirensis | reverse complement strand
ATCGACCATCGTCGGCAATGTCGAACAAGCAAAAATTGTAATAGCATATTTGGAAGTTTTATTTAGACGATGGTTAGCCGACATTTGATCGGCTGAGCATTAAACTTTTGGAGATTTCGCAATCTGCAACAAAAACAAAACGACAGCAGCAACAGCGGCAGCAACGGTACTCACGGATTTGGTAAGATGTGAGACGCGTGAAGCAACTCCTTGAATTTTTGAACGTTTGGGGCAAAAACAATGTCGGCGGGTAATTTGTTCCACCAATCGACACAGCGATACGTAAAAAAGTAGCGAGCGCAATTTAGTCGTGGTGGATATCGTGCACGAAGCTTTAAAGCATGACCACGTAGTTGATTTTTGTTGATTTCGAAAAATCGATCAAGCGGAAGATCAACATGGCCATTGGCCACACGGTATAACATAATCAGGTCATTTCGTATCCGTCTAGTTTCCAGCGATTGTAGTTGTAAGCGTTGTAGTCGTTCAGGGTATGCCAACGACGACAAACTCGGTACTAGTTTGGTGGCACGGCGTTGGACGTCTTCGAGTAATTTAATATCACGTAGATAGTGTGGGCACCAGCAAGTTGTAGCATATTCCAAAGGTGGTCTGATCAACGCCTTGTAAATTGGTAAAAACACAGAGCAGTGTAAATGAGCAAAATGACGTCGCAGTATCCCTATGATTTTGTTGCATTTATCGGCGATTTCGGTGCAGTGTTTAGAAGCTTTCAGATCGTCTGATATCCAAACACCAAGGTCATACTCATTCGTGCAGCTTGGGATTTGGAGTCCGTTTACAATATATTGATGGGCAGGGTTGGACCTTCCGACGTGTAAGCATTTGCACTTTTCGACGTTGAATTCTACTAATGAATCATTTGCCCATAAGACAGCACCCTCTAAATCGGTTATCAATGAACCTACATCCAATTCGAATCTAGATCTGTGAATACGTCGACATAACTTTGTATCGTCAGCGAATTTATACACTTTAGCTCCGATGTAGTTGTCAATGTCGTTTATATAGTACAAGAAAAGCACCGGTCCTAATACAGATCCTTGAGGGACTCCGCTTGTAACTTCAATCCAATCACTGAAACATCCATTTACCATAACCGATTGACTACGGCCAATGAGAAAAGATCGTATCCATGATAACAGGGGGTCCCTCACACCATACATTCTCAGCTTACGAATCAGACGACGATGCGGTACGCGATCGAATGCCTTTTTGAGATCTAAATAAATTATGTCCACCGCATCGCCCTTATTCACAATTTCAACTATCCAATCCATAAAATCTAACAATTGTAACTCTGTGGAACGCTTGCGGAGAAAGCCAAATTGCGATTTATGTAACAAATCATTTTCCAAAGCGTAGTTCAACAGGGCATTGGCAACTATATTTTCCATAATTTTGCTAACTGAAGAAGTTAAGCTGATTGGGCGATAATTTTCTACTAGAAAACGTGAGCCTTTACCCTTATATACCGCAGATACATGGGCTTTTAACCAATTTGTAGGTGTTGTAGCTGATTTGATGCATGTAGAAAACAGTGATACTAGTGCATCGGCCAATATATCCACACATCGTAACAGAAAGACATTTGTGATGTTGTCGGGCCCGGGAGCTGCATGTAGCTTTGCAGATTTCACTGTCTTTGTGACAATATCCCTGTTGAACGACACCGTGGAAATGGTCGCTGGTGTACAAGGGTATAGTTGAAGTGCAGGTTCCGGTGGTTCTATCTGATAGACAGAACCAAAATAGGCACTGAATAAATTCGCAATATGACGGTCATTTGAAGTATATGATCCGCTAGGAAGTCGGATTGGGCCTATCGATGGAATTTTACTGCCATTTTGTCGATCGCGCGCGTATGCCCAAAAACTTTTTGGGTCATGTTTAATATTTGCGGCCAGTTTGCGCTCAAACAGAAATCGTGCAGTTGCAGAAACTTGGTCCAGAAAATCACAGGAAGCACGGTATCTCATAAGATTTATATACGAGCGATGACGTTGATATCGTCGGTGAGCCGTCGATTTAGCTGATAGTGCTTTCATAGTTGCATGATTTGTCCAAATAGGTTTTAGTCGGCGCTGGTGTTTTGTGCGAAGGGGCACATATTTGTCTATTGCAGCAGTGATGTCGGATCACTCTTCTTGAATATAGGCACTACATGTGCCAGTCTCCAATCTCTCGGAAGTTCTCCAGTAGCTAATGACCGTCTGAAAATAATATATAAAGGATATGCTAGTTCTCTATGTAATTTCTTCAAAAAGATATTCGGGATACCATCCGGTGTGTGACTTTTCTTTGGATTTAGATTACGCAATGTTGTTGCAACATCATATATAGATAGATTAATGCCAAATATGCAATCACGAACAATCGGTGAAAATTCAGGCACAATATTATCATCAACAGAAAAAACACTAGAATAATGATCATTTAGAACATTAGCAATTTCAGCTTGATCAGATATCAAAGCTCCGTTGTTATTTAGCAACGAAGCAATATCAACATGTTGCACCCGTCTTTGCCTTCTAACATAACGAAACATCTGGTTAATATCATTCGACTCTAAAATTTTGCTGTCTCGCTGTGTTTGATAATTCAAAATTAATCTATTTACTTTAATTGACTGAATTTTATATGATTCTAAACCGAGCAATCTGTTCCGTCGTTCCCATAGTTTATGTTTCAGCCTCACTTCTCGTAATATGTAGTTAGGATATCTTGGTTTCTTACGACAGAATACACGTAAAGGAACAAACATGTTGATAGCTTGCGTTACGCGATTTTTGAAAACACACCACATGTCTTCAACTGAGTGACAATTGGATAATTCAAACCAGTTACTTAGCAGTAAAAAATCTGAAATCGAAGAATCTATTCTGGAAAAGTCTCTCGTAGATGGTTGTTCGGAACGAAGTTTTGAACCAATGATATCAAATACTATGCATTTGTGATCGCTGAGGGAAAACGGTTCATCCACTTTTACATTACTAACATTGTCTGACGAACTAGTTATAACTAAATCCAGAAGCGAAGCTTCTCTTGTTGGTTCAACGATAAGTTGATCAAGTCCTAACCGGTTGATCATATCGTAAAAAACAGTATCAATATTTGACTTACATCTCCCAGAAATCCAATCAATTCCAGGTAAATTAAAATCTCCAATCAATGTGAATGGAACAGATATATCACATAACGAAGAAACCGTTTCGAGGAAACCACTAATGGCTTGAACTGAGCACATGGGAGGAATATAAGCGCACATTATTCGGTGTGGCCACGGTTTCAGTATATCGACAACTACTGACTCGATATCGGCACTTTGGGCATGGTTCACCACGTTAGATTTCACATCACGGTGAACTAATAATGCCACTCCACCACCACGTTTACTCACACGATCATGCCTATATATCATAAATTCGGAACCTGTTATCATTTGATCAGAAAACGTTGAATCTAGCCATGTTTCTGTCACTCCTATGATAGACAAATTTTCAGTGTCTTGTAAAAATTTGAACTCAGCTAACTTGTTTCCAAGACTTCTAGCATTCAATAACTTGCATTGGAGAGTGTGTACTTTCGATGCTCCTGCCCCTCTTAGTGGTTTCCCAGAAAGCTATCTAAAGAAAAAAATAAAGTTAGGATCACGCCGACCACGAACAAGAGAACCATCATCATTTACTGGACAAATAAATTTCAAAACAATGTTGTCTCTAACAATATATCTGCGACCAAGGGACGCACCCTCAACGTTTAGTTCATGACGTTTTCGTAAGGTAGACGCTAGCTTTAACTCTTCCATTGTCATCGATGGACGTATGAATATATTTGGCCACTCCGAGTCTTTAAGCCGTCGCGATTGCGATATAATAGCGCGTTGAGCATGCGAGGACATAAAGTGTAGCTTCAGCAGCCGCGGTTTTTTGTCATCGCGGGGCCTACCCATTCGGAATATTTCGGTTACATTCGCGCATGGGTCAAGAAAAGCACATACTTTCTTTACTTCGTCTAGATCATTGCTAGACTCGGGCAGACCAACCATAACGGCGCTGCGCAATCGCATCTGCTCGTCTTGCGCTTTTTTAACATCTTCGATTGCAATGATCTTCGCCTCTGATACTGCATTTTTAGCCGCGACTTCAGCAAAAGAGCGCTGTTGCCTGGCTTGTTCAACTGGGTCGATGTCGACAACTGGCTGGATCTTTTCTATGAGATTGTCAATTTTATCAGAAATCTGCTGAACAATCTCACTGGCATTGTTTTGTGACGTTTGTTTACAACGGTCACAAAATATCGTCACAAAGTCGTGATTTAGCCAGTTAATATCAATTGCAGTGCCAGAACGGCATTTGACATGAATCCATCCATTACAGCCGCAACACTGAACAACGTTAGAAGCGGCTGACTTTGAGCAAATCAGACATTTTTCTGTTGAACTGCTGGATGCACCACCTCCAACGGAGGTGTGACGCTGAGCTGACATTGAAGAGACAGGAAAAAAATAAAATAAAAAAATTGGTGAAAATAAAATAACGTCGTATTAGCTAAGCAATTATGGTTCAAAACAAATAGTAAAGTTTTTTTACAAAATGCAATGTATTACAAATAAGTGTAGTACCATAAGTATCTATGCTACTTATGTCTATTTTGCTCATAAAATTTTTTTCTCGATTTTTCAACGTACCGGGTCCCCCTTAGCACTGAGGGCAAAATTTGAAAAATTTCAAAGTTGTTGGAATATGGTCAAATTTGGTACTGAGGGCAAAATGCCTTTTATTTGCCCCTTAGTACTGAGGGCAATAGGACAAAGTTGTTGGAATATGGTCAAATTTGGTACCGTTGAACTCGCCTCGTCGATCTGAGTCGAATGGTACCAAAATCATCGCTGTACGACGATTCCCTAATTCCCCCCCCCCAACCCAAGGAGTGCCCACCATTTACATGGCAATTCCTGTGCGCACCAGCTTTCCATAACATCAGGACGCTCCATAACATAACATATTTACACAATAACATGAACGCATGACAAATAACAAACAAGTAACAAGTTTTGACACTGCTGGCAGCATAGCGGTGTCACTTGTGCTTAATGATTTCGCACCTAGACAGTTGCTTCCCCATGCTCAACAAGAAAACCAGTTTTCAAGTGACTTACTCTACTCCAGCGTGGTACGCGGTAGCAACCATTGAAAATTTAACTGAGACCAGATAAAACCAGACATGAGTTGCTAGGTATAGTACGCCAGAAAATCGTGAAGTCGTGTGAATTACAAAACAAATCAAAAATATAACTCGCATCATCGCGAAACAATGTTGTACGCTACCTGCTATTAGCTAAGTAGTTATCCACCGTTAAATATTAAAAACGATTCTGGCACCACGTAAAATATTATATCACAGTTGAACTATAGGCACGCATGAACCACATTGACTCATTATGACATATAGATAACAACATTGAGTTTAAACCAGGGTGTTTTTTAAAGTCATAAGTGTTCCACTTTGCGCTTCAACGCTGTTTCATTCCACTATTTAAAACTGTCTTCTAACTTTTTCTTGCACGAATTACTACACATTTCGTTTGACATTGGTAAACTTTTCCACGCAGCGGTGAACACCATAATAGTTCGGCGCGAACCTCGTACACTAGTCACTACTCTGTTTAGCGAATTGTTTGGTTGCTTCAAAAACTTCGAAAAGCGAGAGAATAACACCGCTACCTAGTGCGTATAGTAAAACGGTTGCAGCACGCGTGTTACGACTCGTGTACCGAGGTGAGGTGTATTTTGAATGTTAACTGGAACTTTTTACCGTCGCCTTTACGGGAAAACTAGTTGCCTTCATAACAACTAGTAAATATAGCTGACTTAAATACTGGATTGCATATTCTTGATTCACAAGAAGCCAAGGTTCACAATTGATCACTAGGAATTATAATCCGGATACAAGGCATCTCATAATAAGTGTATTGATGGGTGTCAATATATAAGCTGAAAGGTATTGCTCGCGGGTTCGTGCCTCGGACATTTGCAAGAAATGATTTAGAGACACACTTATTAACAAATTTAACAGTTTTACATTGCAAAAAAACGAGAACGAAATATAACAGCTAAATACAACAGCCGAACCTGAGCAAATATGTGACAAGAAGTTAGCGAACGCACAAAGTACATCTTTTACATTGTGTGATATACAGATGATGTCACGAGAGTATCTTCTATAAGCGAAGAAATGTTATCCCCAATCTGGCGCCATGGAGCATTGCACCATCCAGAAAGCTTGAATATGTGAATCCTGCATTAAATTAATACTGTGCCGCAAAACAATACGAGTCAGTTGTTTTATAAAATCTGACATTCCTTGGTAACAGGTGCATTTGTGTTACCACGTGTGAGAGAGTGTGTAGCATACATGCTCAATGGCCGAGGTCTCGGGGGGGGGGGGTAGGGGGTCCGGATTTCAGACAACAAGTAACCTCGTATAAGCAGGTGTGGCATGTATGTCCATGTATGCAATCTAAATTTCCATGCACAAATTAAATTTAACTTTCAATGGCTTAACGTTTTTATACCCCCCACTTAATACTACTAAACGTCATACGTATGTATACTTTGTAATAGGTTATTTTTGTATTCCGGTTTACATGCACATTTTCATTGCAATATTTCATGAATTTGCAATGTGCGAATGTCAAAACAATTCTGTATGGCGTTTCATGCAGCACATTACTCATTTTCATGCATTTTCAGATCTTTTGTAAGATATATGGTTGTAGTTGACAGGATTTTTAGCACTTCATAGGGCGAAATATGCCGCGTAATGTATCCATCTTTTATACATTTGCATCAAATACAACATACGAATTGTATGAATATTTATTTGTATGGAACATAATATATGTATCGTATAAATTTGCCAACAGGTGGCAATGATTAAGCCGATATCGTAACGCTTTTCAAGCTTGCCTGTTTAAGGGTAACAGATTAATAATGAATTACTATGGTCTTGGCTAATCTGGCGATTATGAATTTTTACCTAAATCGAAGGTTTTGTTTATAAAAAATGAAAATATTTTAGGTTTTTATTTTCTTTGTTGAATGTATGTTATTGCACGTGGTTTAAAGGCGAGGTCCAGCAGTACTATGGGTTGTTCTTTCAGCATACAAATTTAGATCTTAGATTTCTTAATGGCTTAGCTTATGAGTGGGTTTACGACTATTTTTTTCTAGTTATCACAGTCACCCCAACGGAAATCCGAATACAGTGGTAAAAGTCGGCATAGAAGTGGTAACTACATGAACGGATAGATTGAAAAATCACTGTTGCTGTCTTATTTATCTCGGAAAACCAAACCTAGTTGTGGATTACAACCCAAAACTTCTTATATTTTGCCCACGAGGAAGCAACATGTCTATCTCATCCCAACTCGTGCATCCTTATCATGAAAAAATACTCAACAGCTGGTAACCATTACATTTATATAATGGCACCTTTAACCTTTTTAGTAATTCTGAAATCTTGTTACCTAATGGCTGCAAACTACTCTGGACCAGGCGTTCGACCTTTGGTGGTTCTTCACACTATTTCCCTTAAACACCACGTGCATGCAACCGTACAAAAATTGTACGGTAGGGCGGAGGAAACAATTTTTAGGTCGACCCCATGACAATTTACAAATTTTATTAACATATTTGGGTACCTATTAATTTTAACGTCACGCATACAGCAATTATGAAATTAAGCTACGGCTTATGACAACTGTTGGGTATCCGGGTAGCTAATCGGATATCCGGATAGTTAGGTCAGGTCGGGTACCTGTGCAGGGATTTACTACCCAATATCTATGCCTATTCGCAATGCATGCTGTTACTTAATACACTTGTGTAAAACGCAAATGCTGGATCCAGTATTTGTCTGGAAAGTAGCTTTGCTATGTCAATGGTTATCTTAACAATTCACGTTGCACAGCTGTATACTAAACCAGGATGGTTGGTCAAGGATTTATTGTTTACAAAGCACTATTATCGAAATTATACTTCATAAAACCGTTCATAATGCCCATATGTGAAATCTTGCGTAAGCTGGTGTGTAGGGGCATAAATATACGTTGCCTTCCGGTTCCACCTACAACTCGCGAGCGAGTGTGAACAAGTGGGACAAACGGTCTTTCCTATAAGACCCCCACACCAAAATTGATCGATTTTCAAGATACAGTGGAAATTTTGGTACCATTCCACTCTTCATATTGAGCCAGTTCAGAAAATTTCATTTCAGCCATATTTATGAGTTTTTTTTCGATTTTTTGAGTTCGAAATGGTCCCAAATCGATACTTAAAATTTGCAAAAAATTCACCCATAAATGTATAATTTTAAACACCACTCGAACCAACTTGACAAGCTTAATCGAAAAGTGGTAAAATCTGCGCGAGTAGTGCATGAACTAACTAGTTATTGAAACTCTAAAGACTAAGCCTTAGTGTAAGCCTAAGTTGTTATCAAATGATCCGATTCAGCTTGCTTTACTACCATTCGAGTCAACTGAAGACGGCTCGAATGGTTTATAATATAAAATTATACATTAATCCAGATAAAAATTTCCGAAAATTATGAACCAGTGGTAACCAAAAAACTCTAAAAAAATTTTCGTCATGAATATAGACATAGGCGGAATTTTCCGAACCACATCGTGAGCTGAGCCGAATGGTACCGAAATTTCCGCTGTATCGTAAAAATTGGCCAAATTTGGGCTGGGGAGTCTTCTATCATAGACCCAACAATAAGCATAACATCAGCAAGCAAGTTTCCACTTCAAGGATAGGAGTATATATAAATCCCCACCCCTCCCTGCATATATCTGTACCTTGAACACATACAGCATACAACTCATGGCGAAATCTTTTATTACGAAACAACGTTGCCGTTGTATCTTGATTAAGACATACGGAAATATAAAAAATTGACATATATAACAATATGTATTGAACGATTTTGATTAAAAATATATATATATAAACGCCCTGTGCTTTTCGTACCATTTGGATTTGATGTTAGGAACTAGAGCTGCAGTAGCCCCTTACAATGAAAAATGATGAATTTTTTATTTTCATTTACATTTCATTATCGGGAATATTTCATTGAAACAGCAGAAAACTTTGCTCGGTTATGATATTTTGCAGTGGATAGATTACCAGCTTTTTGAGTATTATTGAGCTATGACTTAATGGTACCCGCCGCTTGAGTCATCTGCATGTGTTCATAGCAACATTCAGATTATAAATATATGTATGCATGCGCATTGCTAAACAATACTTTACGGCTGTTTTGCTTGTTTAAGTGGTTTTAATTCTGACCAACTAGTCAAGCCTAAACTGGTAGCCAACGAGGCTGATATTGAAATTGTGGACTAAATGATTCGGGCAATTATTGATAAACGGTGTTTCATTGTGAAACACTTGTATTCGGAGTTAGTTGCTTCACTGTGAACGGTAGTTCACTGCTTAACCTGTAACAACTAGCCTATTACCTATTGCAAGGCCTTCAATCCCTGTAGAGGCTACGCCAGATAGCCAGGGTCATATCCAACTGCGGGAATTGTAAAGCAATATACAAGACTTCCTTTAGTTTCCAATGACAAACTGGGATACTAGAGATACGAACTTATTTTAGCGATTCTTCCTGTAGTCAGGGATCTTAACAAGTCTTTTGACCATGAATAGTTCAAGATATAAACTGATTTCTTGACTGTTTACGCAGCAAAATATGCATGCAAGACTTCGCATAGCTTAGTGTGGAACCAGCTAAGAAAACTATACGGTATCTGTTGTACAATCATTGCGTAAAAAGCGAACAATATGGCATCTGTTACATAACCATTGACCAATATGTCGCCGTGGACCAAGTAGTTGAAACATTTGACACGATTTTATTACAGATGTCAACGAAAGTCAATAGCGAACGCTAAAACGCGAACAAAATGTTGAAATTATTATGTGAAGGTAAAAGTTCTTACTTATAGGAAAAGGTAATTTCCACGAATATTCAAATTATTTTAATTTCCGGTCTATGTCTATAAATTTCTATGAAAAATTCCATTTCAAATCCATCCTTTCTTAGATTATTTATTCTATCTCGCTATAGTTGTGATAATTCTATTTTTATTTAGGCTGAGTCATCACTGCAAGGTATCAGTTTGTCTTTAAAATAGAGAAATGCTGATTTTAGTCTACGTCTTAAACTTCAGAACAAGCGTATTTCAAGAGAAAACCACATTGGTATTTATGATAAGGAGATAATAAGCCTTTCACTGGATTCAGTTTGTTTAATTTCCATGTCATTTGTATTTTGTGAATTCATATGTATCATAGCACTGTTATGCATGCCATGTGAAACCCTTCTAATCAACTATGTTCATGCGATCTATAATTTTGCTTATATTGTTTTGCAGGTATATTTGTCATTAATAAACAAAAGTTAATTCTATGACTGTGAATCTGTGAAACATGAACACTGGCTCAGATTCGCTGTAATAATTGGAAGCGTGTATTTTCTGAACGCAGGTACCCAATTAAATTAGTTTGGATTTCATATACGCAGTAACCAACCTCAAAATGTAAAGAAATACGTTCGAATTTCATATGTCGGCAAAGTTTATCTTTATATTTGCATTGAATTAGGGTTTGCCAATGTTCCTTTGTTTGTTCACATTATTGCTGTTCTCTCGTTATACCACATTTTAATATTTATATTTTTTCAACATTTGAAAAAATTATGAAGTTGTTTGAGTATCTAGTATTTCTCCAGGAACGACATATAAACCTCGTTCCTGTATTGCGCGATTGAGCATGATTACTTATAGAGTCTCATTTCATTCCCTGTTATATGTATCGTATAAATTACTAATAAAAACAATGGTTAATACCATTGTCGCTTTAACTAAGCTCCTATAGTCTATATAACGCTTTCAATCTTATTTGGCAGTAATTTGTAATAAATATATTAATTTTAAACCACAAAATTATGAGAAATAACAGAAAATTTGATTTATTTTTCGAGCATACATCAATCCACGGATTACCAGATTATCGAAAAAGTGAAGGACGCTGTCTGAAATCATTTTGGCTTATTGTTGTGCTCTTGTTAACAGGAGTTTCCGTCGCTACTATTGCTGCCGAAGTTCGACATTACGTTTATGCAACGGTTACAGTATCTCTCGTTGTCAAGCAACAGATGTTCCAACGCATCCCTAAACTAGGCCTTTGCTACGGCAACGGATGGGACGCAATGAAAATGAAAAAAGAAGCTGTGAACCCAAAATTGATTTCCACCAACAATCGTTTTCCTAACGCGTTGCCAAATGAACTCCGGCGGCTTAATGCGATGGTCCAGGTGAGCCGAACGTTATTACATATGTTGATTTTATGAAAATATACGTGTCAGTTTAGATCGAATATTTACACAGTTGTGCTATTTTGTGTGTGTAGAAAACAAACTGGCTATTGTAGGTTTCTAGAAGATATAGTGAAGGAGTATGACATTTCACTGCACTCCAATATTAACACATATCGCTTAATACCCCTAATTTGGAAAGGTGAGATCAAGAATTTCTGTGCTCTGCTTATAATTTCTTAAATTTTTCGTATTCGCTCGAATGCGGAGCCTCAAAGGGATGAATATGACTTAGGAGGTTCCGATCTTATGAGTAACCCCTACACCATTCAGGCGGTAAATGTAGATCAAGGTGTGTGCGAACCTTAGCGGGTTACCGCCAATGATATTATGCCTTACACAATCTTACTGATACTATTTTGTTCATAGTATCTGCACGATTATGTAGGGTTGGATATAGATTTAAAATATTTAAGACAATATATTTAACTCTGCGTAGTCGTTTTATTCACGAAGAAAACTACGATACTAGACGCCGTTGCCATTCGAATGCCGCGACACTGTATGTACATACATTTAATGGGTATAATGTACTTTGTCGTTATTTCTCATGGTCAGAATTTATTACTGTATGCAATAGTTGAATTCTTTTGAATCGCGACACATCTTCAGATAGCGAACCTTTGCTTACGTATATTATTACTTCTGTCGCTTCTGAACATTGTGAGGATTTATTTCTGCGGATTATGATTTAGAGTTCAATCATGGCACTCAGATTTTAAGACACTTTAGCTACCAAAAACTAAAAGCTAAAGTATAGCACCCAGATTTTTTATGCGATCACTGTTACCTTAAATTTCATCGCAAACAGAGACTAATCCAAATCGAATTTAGGCATCTGCGATGTATCAAAACGCCAAAATTCTGTTCGAATGTCGCAAAAAATTGCTATTGCTTGTTTTTGATATTGACAATAATTTTCTATGGTGAGTAAAGAGTTCGATATCGTTATGACAAAATATGATGGCTGGTCGCGTGCCTTAAGTCTACGTGCGCATTACCATATATACATATAAGTAACTTTTTCTCCACATGACTGTATCAAATGTCGGTTAAGAACGGTTCAGTACACCATATTCATGACATTTTTATGAGTTATATGTTAATGAAATCGAAGATCTTGAGCTCGTTTAATTGCTAGTTTCGGAAAGTGATTTTATTATTTTAAATGAACTGTATTGCATATTATTTACCAATTTCCATATATTAAATTTTCTTATTGAACGGAGATGTATATAAATTATATGTTTAAGCTATAGCTTCTAGATATAAAATTTCAAATTTAATAGGCAGAATTTTAAGTGCACCATCCGGAGTGGTATCTACGTCAATTGATTATCTTGTGTAAAACCAACTAATCGGTGCGGCTAGATTTTGTTGGTACGGTTGGGTTTATGCGTGACTCCATACTAGGTGAGTATACTTGGGTTGATCTTTGGTCAAGTCAGTTAAGGATCACAAAACCGATGCCTTTGTACAAATCACGGTTTACCTTGTGTACATGAGGATTTGCGTTACTCTGACACGTATGGCCTGATCGCGGACACTAATTACTATTTAGAATCGTAATTTTATGACCGTGTGCACAGAAAAACAAGATTGCCATTTTGCTCTGTGTCACATACTTGATACACTCATAAACCGCGAGCATAACTATGCGATTCAGCATGTCTTCTGACGGACGCGAGCGAACGTGAACGTTTGATATCGGCAAACGTATACGTTACCAAATTGATTTCGCACGTCAATGAGTGCATGTTCGCTTTCGCTAAACTGCGAGCACTCATTGTACAGTTATGGTCGGGAATCTTTGCATGAACCATTTCATGCTTTAGACAAAGGACCAACCATGGTGTACACACCTGAAGTGCACTCACGCATTTAGGAACATCGCTTTTACAGGCAAACAACTTCAAAAAATAATCTATAAGACCAGCTCGTTGCAGCAATATGCGATCAATGCATTCAAAATGTTAAGCATTGTTGGGTGCTAAACCAATCCGAATAATTCAAAGTGTTGGAAATGGTAACAACAGCAGGATATAGTCAGATTATGGCCAAATAAATTTTGCCGCCACATGATTTTGTAGTAAAATTGTGGACATTAACGAAGTCAACGCTTGCCGTATAAAGTTGCTTAAATGCTATAAATGTTGTTCAAAATGCATTTTGAACGGATGTGTCATGATATCAATGATGTAGTCATAGACCATATAGGTACCTACATGCAATCAGAAAGTTTGAACCAAATACCGTCAAACGGTCTTGTGTTCTAGGTTGCAGCAGTAATAGCAACGACGTTTTGATTCAAAATTGTTGGATGTTGCCTGCTTTATTATCCAATGAATGGTGTTATTTTCATGATGTTATACGAGTACGTATGCTCTATATGTTTTCCCCTTTATGACAATTTTTAACCAACTCAATTTTCTTGTAATCAACTCACTTGACTAACTAATTTTAGCGTAATGAAATTTGATACAATCACTACTCGTACAACGGAGAGATGTTAGAGCTAAATTTATTTACACCTGTCCTTAAACGAATCATTTGTGACACGATTCGAAGGTCTGGGAATCCTTTCAATAATCTTAACATTTTAGTCTCGTACCTAGGTGACAAGAGGATCTATCTTGTTGCAGAATAATTTTATTCAGCAATGACTTTAAAGAAGAGATTTCGAATCATTTACCCGCAATATTAATTATTGTAATTATCTACTGGGTAAGTTCAACGCTG
This sequence comes from Trileptium ribeirensis, assembly GCA_030248225.1. Taxonomy (NCBI): domain Eukaryota; kingdom Metazoa; phylum Nematoda; class Enoplea; order Enoplida; family Thoracostomopsidae; genus Trileptium; species Trileptium ribeirensis. The sequence goes on along the minus strand of JASANE010022175.1, from coordinate 13,989 downwards.
AAAATTGGTTTTTAGCGAGAGATGAATATTCGAAATCTAACATCTGTTCGAGAATTCCACAAATACTTTGCCTATCGTTGCAGTGAATTAATCGAGACGCAAGCTTCAGTTCACATTTGTAACAACTGTACGCTGTTTTATCATTGGTTTCATTACTACTGCTATGTATGCGACATGGGAACGCAGTTACTGCCGGGGGTTGCTGGCGGTAATGTTTTGTTCATTAAAGATCCTGCCGGAAACGATATTATTCCTGATTCGAACAGCTATTTTTCTTTATTTATGTATTATGGATATACGCCTATTCACGAGAATATATTTGCTGTTCCAATGGGTTATGCCGTTGTATTTTTACTCAAAGTGGTAAGGCTTCGTTGCAATACTTTTCCCAACTAGCGTTGGGCGTTGGTGCAACAAATTCTAAAAATGTTAAATCAAATCTACAGCATTATAGTAAAGAAGCCTAACCCATTAAGCTAATTTGCTACAAAGATATGATCACCTAGTTGTCTTTTACTAGTCTTGGCTATGTCCCAGATAATGTCTGCGATGCCTAGGATCTACACAAATTTATGCTCATTTCTGTGTTATAATCTTGTGGCGACCGGTGTAATGACAATTTGTTACATAGCTAGGAATGAAGATCTTGTTTCTGGTTTTGTTTATACTTTTTCATTTTTGTTTCTTCTTTAATCAATTATTAAAGTCCATCAATTTTTACAGTCGTTGAAAATGCGCCGAGCTAGGGGCTTACTATATTAAAATGTTATCTGATAAGAGCTTAAATTCTACATGCTAAATGCTGGGCTGAGATCCAAGGCTTTAACGCCGTTGCTTTAAAATATTGGTTAGCTAGATGAAGACAAAAAAACGATCGATTCTTGTCCGGAAAATAGTTTTGGCCCTTATTTCATAGCCATATTTGAAATTCGCATGAAGCCTTCTTACCACAGTACCTACAAATGCACAGCAGAAACTTAGCTAAATAGATTCAACTGTTCCAAAGCCAGCGAAATACACACGAAACTTCCAACGAAATATTTATTACTTTTGGATATTGGTCATATATTCCGTAGGTTAAATGATGTAAGGAATATATCCATGATGTAATATGAATATTATAGTTCCATTGACTGTCATCCTTTACACCAATACCACGTTCATTCTCTAGCCAAGGTTACAAAGTGATTCTGTGATTCTTTCATGATTTTAGTACAAAACCGGATATATTCTCTCTCTTACTCAGTTGCTAAAGGGATTATAGTCTAGATATTGACTCTGCAGTTGAAATAGCTCTAGTCACCAGTTTAGTGAAAACTTTTGATCAGTTATCAGGTTAGAGACGGAAATAACAAAATTGGACATGATTTTGGTCTAAAACGGCGAGTTGATTAATTCATACGCATGAAAAACAAATGTTTTAACAAATTGTGCTGACGATTAAACGCAATACATGGTAAGACAGAGTTTCAAACCTGTTTTTTGACGAATTAATGTTTAGTATTTCCTAGGGTAAAACCTAACGGTAATGAAATTTTATAAAATGCAGATATAGAACTCTGAATCAACGTTTATTATGGAACATATTAAATGTACAACTGAAAATAAATAATATTAATCATTTCGCTCGTAAATTGACACATTTGTCACAACATACATTGCCATACATGTTCATAGAGTGTAAGGGACATCATAGTTATGACATTTCTATACCTTTCATTACAAAAAAATGAAGCCCTGCCCCGCAAATACGAGAAGCTTTTCGAAAACAAAATATTGGCCATATGAACGCATCAGTGGTTTTAAGTTGGTGCTGATTGTTTCAATTGAGCGTTTACGCTTCTTTTAGTAAAAATCTGTATTATTATGCTACAAGAATTGAAACAACATAAAAGTTTTGCCTTCTTTGTGGATACATTTTGTAGCACAAAGTGTCAATTTTTTCTGTAGTCGCGCGTTTACGTAATAACGGTACGCAGCTGCATGGCGCGACTTCCTAACACCATATCCATACGACCACGGCTATCATAACCTCAAGGGCGGGCCCTAAATTTTACAATTTTGACACTTTTCCTGGCCAGACCCAAGAAGTTATGGAGCTTAGCAAGATTGGTATGATTTCTGAGGTCCCCCAGGGAGGTTGACACCGACACCTGCTCATAGGGCAGAGCGTCAGACCAATATTCCCTACACTAATTTTACTCGGAAGTTGTTTAATTCGGTCTAGTTTAAACGTGAATTTAGAAAGGGTTGAAAGTTGTGCATAAATTTTGTATTCGGCTGGATTTGTCGATTTTCGAACACTTCAGCAAGTCGTAGCCAATGTGGCCTCCACAGGGTTTCGACATTCCCTGAAAGTTTAGTGTCAGATGCTCCGGACAATAGATTATTATGTCAGTAATTACCCATTTTTACATGATGTGATTTACCTTATAAGCTTTATTCGTCCTTTGAGCGTGATTGCTCCGCAAGGCCGTTTCGTACTATTTTCCTGGACCTTCTCGCATTGCGGTGTTCACTTTCACACATTCACCTTGGTATTAAACAATGCGAGTCAGGATTTGGGATATTCTCACCCGCAGGCCGTGGCGCGTAGGGCTAACTAGTCCAAACGGACGTACATATTGCGCTTCTAGAATGACTAACACTGGACACAACGAGTAATTTTCATGGTTTTATTCGGCACTTTGTACAACTGAGAGGAATACCGCTAACAGGGACAATTCAAAATGCTAGCCCCAACGTAGTGCACTTAGCAGCGAAACAAGAAGTTAACACGACTGCGCTCTACGCACAATTTCGCCAAGTTTTCATCCAAACAGAGGGGCAAGAGCAGCTGCGAGACCAACTAAACTGGTACCGGAAGTCATTGCCTTCGCGATCCCCAACTTCAGCGACACCTAGGCTCAGCTATGGGGCAGAGGCACGCCCCGGTATGCTTCGACATTCGCTTCTTGTAACGCGCGGCGCTACCGTTTATTTTCGAGAAGTTCAAAAAGTAATTTTCTTAATCGAGGGATGCTACGGAGTGTTAGCTGACTATGGTTCCAGCGAGCTGTTAAAAGAGAATGAAAACCAAAGATGCGGTACGCGCCATTCATAGTGCGTAGGTTAGTTGAAACACAAATAATAAAACATTACGCATACATTATCATACTTCGTTTATGATACAGGTCACTGCATCTATATAAACACTGAATCGGGCATTGTATAGACAAAAGTAATGTCACAACTATTAAGCCCAGTATGGTTAAAATCAACGCATTGCTATAGATAATAAATCGGATATGCTCCTATCCAGTATATGTCCGCGCACACCTAGCTATTCGAGGACAATTTCTGACTTACAAATCTTGCGTGGTGTCCCTAGAATGATTTCCTTGTCGTCCCTTCGCGGGACCAATTACAAGCTAGCCTTCACTAAAAATAATTCACACGGCTGACCGATCATGTATAAAATATAACCGTCCGTAGGTCGAAAACAGTGACAACTTAGTACTTTGGTCGGGTAGGGTGACTCCCATTATTAACGTACACTCTATATCACCACGGATGGTTATGCTTTAGTGGCCAATATTCGCGTACCTGCTAACAATTGTCGAATTATTTCGGCAGCACAGAGACAGGAGCGGTGCTATACTATTCGTAGGACCGAGGCCCCTTGTTCACAGACAACGTTGCAAATTTCTCTAAATACCCTATGCTGTCAGAGCACATGAACTCTGGGACATGGCGCCACTCTTGTCTCCGGGGCTGATACAACCCAGGATACTACTGATTGCGAGTTACACACTACGTTCGGTCAGAGGCGAACTTGTCCGTGGTGAACACCTTCGTGTAGTAGGTCCAATCTGGGCACGCCAGTCTCTCACTCGCATTCTCCCATCGCACAGGCGATACCAGCGAATGCCCAACACCTTGGCGATCGAGAACTGTTATTCTGCCCCTAAACCTAGTTCCCAAGACAATGTCGGACTAGTCTTACGTGTGGCTTTATTGACACATAACGATGTACCTATGACGAAACACCTATCCAGAGCATTGCATTGGCATTGAGTACCAAGCGTGCGTCAATTTTGTTCGGCACTATCCTAGCAAATTCGACAGAAAATCTGTTACGTGGTCTTAGCCACCGCTCTGCTCGGGGCTCGGGCAGGAAATATTTGTTAATTTTTGACCGGGTTATCCTATGAAGTTTAAATGCACAGTCAACAAAAGCAGTAACAAACGTGGACCAATCCAGCCAATTCATACACTGCAAGTTGACCAGGGCCACGCAAAAACGCATACTAATTGAGCAAAGGTTTTATGTGATATTCGTCTCGCTTTTTATTTTCGGAGTTTCGGATCATCCGCTCTCGGGTCCCGCCTCAGCGACGCAATTTATTCCTAAGCTCAAGCTCATGCCAAAATTGAAAGGCTAATAAGTGATTGTTCGATCTTAGCCGGTAAATTTGCAAAATCTTATGACTCTGGAAGGCAAACCCTTGGAGCAGCCGGCACTACCGTTATCCGGACTCGTTCTGTACGCGGTGTATCTTAGACTGGACGTACTTTGGAGCTTAATGTATCACTGTATGACTTTAGACTTTGAATACTGTATAACCCAGATGTTGCCATCGAGGGCTAGGGGTACAAACACTATGGTGATCGATCAGCGTTATCCTATTTGGAAGATTCAAGGAGAAGAATAATACTCAGCCGTGTGTGATTCTCTTAGATCTGTTTCTTTAGGTATTTACCTGCAGGCAGACTATACTAACGCTTGCATAGTATATTCATACATGTAACGGTGTACATATAATACAAAGTCGAAAACAAGATGGAAGAAAGATCCAAGCAAACACAAAGCAAAAAAACAAAACATAGCACAAGTGTCTACGCCCAAAACCTGACCCTAAGCCTCAAGTACTTCAGTTCTTAGAAATTTGCTCTTTTTTGGGTTTTCAATTTTAGCTCGGAATAAGTACGGAAAAATTCCAAATGGCCTGAGCACTCGTCCTTCGTCCTATGTCATAATTCCGTTCGACCTCACACGCGGCATGATCGCCGAACAATCCACTAAGCTACAAATTTTAAGACAAAGTAGTAACCTCAAAAGCAACACGTAAACTTAATCAGTTTCACAACCATTTCAGGAAAATTGTAATCGCGGTCGCCTCAGGGATAATTTCTCCAGGCTTAACTCAGCTCGATCAGTCATGTAAAGCATGGATCTGTTATATCCAATAGGTGATTTTGTATTCTACGTACGACCCCGGCAAACTAGAATTACTTCGGCTGGTGAACCCTGCCTACTCACATGAATCGGAACTCGACCATTTGATTAATTCCAGACTGCACTTTGGCGTAGCACATCGCGGTTTGGATGGGTCTGCCCTAAGACGGTCGGAGAATCCACGCGAAGGGAAGGGTTAAGTGGCTGCTTTCAGACACTAAACGTTACGGGTCATACTGCCTATATGCACGTCGGCGACTGCCCGTTATTAGATTGCCTGGAGGTACGTAAACTCCGCGTTTTCTAAAGCCTTAATCGTGCCCTAAGGCATCACATCCTGTCCCGCACGAGCTTTAATCTGGACCATCGAAACATGTGAAAACAAAGAAGAAACAATAAAACATAACGTAACACCCTATTACAGTCGAGGCACGGAGCCGGTCGGTAGATTCGACCGAAATCCGTGCTGCCAAAGCCAAACTGATTCGTATTCGGAGGTCGGTACCTCCGACCTCGAATTTTCTTTCCCATATTTTGCTTGCAGTTTTCATTTTCCTCCAACCGGAATCAACCTTGAATCTTAATCTAATTTTTTCGCTCCCAAACCTCCGATGCAATCAGTAACTTTGCTTGTTTACTACATTTTTCGCCCTACCGCAAACCGGTGGCGGCTAGACCCAAAGATATCCGCGCCTGCAGATTTGGGCCAAAGTTGAAATCTTTTAGTTTAATTTTCCCAGCCAAAATCTATTATATTGGAAGTAGAGCACAGTCTAGGTTGAAGGTGAAATTATTTGCCCAAGAAATGATTGCAAATTAATAAGACAATCTACGTGAAAATTGAGTATATTTAACGCATTAGCATGCCACATTTGATAGCGTTAATCATCGTCTATTGATCGGATTGTTTAGACACTTATCAAATCTATATCAATATTCGAGAACAGATGCCATTCAATGAGCCGAGAGTCTGGAATATACTTTAAAGCTTTTACGTAACCCTGAGCGGTTCCCATCGCTTCATTCACCCAAAATGAATGCCATCTGCCACTTTATCTACAGAATTCATTGTCTATATTATTTGACGGTCAGACGACTTAATCTGCAATGCATTCAGTAAGCCCCACTACTCATAAATTTTCACTAGATTTTCTCCATCTACACCGCCGGTAAATGTGTCGGCATTGCACGTTTACCTATCGTCCGAACGCTGCACGTCTTTGTAGCAACTGCAAGTCTCGCACCATTAAGTTCTAACAATTTCCTATGAATTTCATGTGTTCTTGTGCAAACATTGCACGCTGATGTCTTTGTCTGGCAGTATGTTTTTATTCCTGTTTGTATTTTCATGCGATCCACGCCATCTTTCAGCCATTCCAGGGAAACGAACCAAGGCATTGGGCCTATACCCGGATTAGGGGCGGGGGATCTTCTAGGGAACACATCCGCGGAAGTGCACCCTCGGGCGGGACCCCTTGGGATCACTACCAGCTGCGAACCTGCCCCGCCCCTTCTCTCGCGTGTGTCTCTATACTAGCATGCATCTCCAAAATTCAAAAGACCGTTGTATTCATCATCCGAGGGCGGTTCGAATGAGGTGCGATACCCCGGTCTCGCGGGCAAAATCTGAGAAGTACTAAAATAATAACAATATATAGAGTCGTGGCAAACATTGGAGAGCTTTAGTCGGTCGTCCCGGGTTAACGGGGGGGGGGCGATGGAGATCCGTCGAGTATATTTAGAGAAATTTCGACTAGGTAAACATAATGAGGGCCGATCTGGCCACTTTCGAGTTAAGAATAAAATTTCGATTATGTTATGCCCGCTATTGGTCATGACTTAAACTGAGGCCACTTTGGTTATATCGGACTAACGGGAAGTCGGGCGGAGGCCCGCCGTATTTTGCTGGGTTCGCCAAGGGTAGGCATATTTTGTGAGTCTTTAGGGTTAGGGATCGATTACGAAAATGGCACGAAACAGAAGAAAATTGATGTCAATTTCTGTAACATGTATTACAAGATAGTCACAAAACGAAGCGGCAACCGACATATCGTCGTATTTGTTAACCGAGTCGAGACCCGCTTGGTATCGTTAGATTCTTCGATGGGCGGGCTACATAATGGTGCATTTAACTCCCGTCGGTGACTCTGCAATAAGAAGGATAACGGTTGCAATGGCGATTGTCAAGCGATTCTAGTTACTGATGACGTGAAAGTGAACGTTTCAGCGGCCCTCTTATGACAGACCAAAGGGCACAATTAAACCCGATGATGTTCTTTAGTTATCCGGTGATATGGCCTTTTTTACAAGATAGTCGTTTCCATCGAGGGCGGCCTTGTTCGCCGAAATAAGAGATCACTAAAGCGATGATTCAACGAAATCGGCTGAAACTACTAATCATACATTGGGATTTCAAACATTGGGAGTTGACACAGGGGATATAAAAAAGAGGATCCGTTCGATAGGGCGAGAGAAGAAACAGAGGGGCGTTAAAATTAAACATATCCATACGTATATAAAATATACCTATTCCGAACTATGATCAGCAGCCAAACTTAGCGTAAGTAACATTTGTTCGCTCGACTTTACCGTGTTTATTCTTTAAATTTAGTATTACATCCTCGTGCGATCTGATACGTTTTGACCTCGTTAGAAGGTCCGTGAAATCTTCTATCGAAAAAATACTTGGGTCGTTTTGCTGAAACCTAAACCGTTAGACGGCTACGGTCCGACAAACGACACAGGGGCCGTCATTTCCGAATAATCAGAACTACCGTACCTTTAGTTTTCCATTGATTTAAACTTGTAACTTTCTATTGATTTCGTGACCATGGCTACATGTATTGTTTAACTTAAGTAGATTTGATAATTTAGTCGCGGTTACATGTGGCTCATGGCCTAGCTTGATAGATCAGCGGCCTAGTATTCCCGGACGGTCATTTTCGTGAATCCCACGGCGCAGGGGCGTCGAGTCGAGTTCCGACGACTGCACAAAACTACAAAAAGACCTAATATCCTACTTGTATCTACAATACCGTTGTTTCAGCTCGCCTCGAGCGGCGTTTCTACCAAAGCTAAAATAAGAGACTCTTAACACGAGTCCCATTAACCAGTAAGAGCATCCACAATGACATAAACAGAAACGAGATGAATAAAACATGCTTTTTGCACACACATAAAAGGTACAAAATGAGAAAGCGATAAATGTTAATCAAGCAAAGCAAAAACACGACCATGGCACCATGCAACAGATATCTACGTCGATTCAATCGACCCATTTAATATGGTACGATCGTTCGGTTGCCGTTTCAGGTGTTCGTAAGCAATTTTAGCTCCCAAAATCTTGAAAGAGCGCACGTAACGGACCGGCACGGTCCTGTTACATTTATGCAACATAATTATATATGAGATTTCCATAAATTTCATTACACAAAAACGAAGCCCTGCCTCCCAAATACAGAGCGCTTTACGAAAACAAAATAATGACCATATGCACGCATTATTGGTTTTAAGTTGGTGTTGGTTGTTTACAATTGCGTGTTTACGTATCTTTTGGTAAAAACCTCTATTATTATGCTACAAGAATTGAAACAACTTAAACAATTTTAACCATCCTTGAAGGGACATTCTGCAGCACAATAATAGAGATTTTTAAAAAAAAGATGCCAAAACTCCCAATTGAAGCAGACAACACCGACTTGAAACCATTAATACATGCATATCGTCATATTTTTATTCTCTAAAAGATCCCTGTATATAGGAAACAGGGCTTCGTTTTTGTGTTATGAAATTTATGGAACTCTCATAAGTATGATGCCTAAACATTGGAAAAATTGACACTTTGTGCTGCGAAATGTCCCCTCAAATATGGTAAAAATTTTATGTTGTTTCAATTCTTGTAGCGTAATCGAAATGATTTAGAAAAACTTTTTGATTAGTCGAACCAAAACTTGCAAAATAGAAGTACTATTATCTAATAAAAACAACTTATATATGCTATTTTGGGGCAAAAGTTGTGGTATTAATGTAAGAGGATTCCATTTATAAATGACGTGGCCTAAGCGAGATGGTACTAAACTGTTTGCCTTGAACTGAACAAAATTATAAAGTTTACATGAGTCGCATTATTTGACCGTTGAAATTCAAAATACCCGTAACTGTAATAGGATTATGATTCGAAACCACGGTTTTGGTACCAATTTAATCAATACCAAATCAAATCTGGGGCGAGCTATCTTTGAAAAAGTGGATTTGATCGCACTTTCGAAACAAGGTATATCCGAAGCCGTTGGAATTTAGTGCTGAATAATCTTTTTGGGTACAACTTGCTGTAGTTCCGGCATTACCATTCGGTTTATACTGGATAATTCAAAACAAAACTGGATTTAAACCTATTCGGACAGGACTGAATGATGTTATATTACCAACTTTCTACCGTAATTTGTAGGACTGCTAATTTATTGTCATGTAACACAAATATTATAGTATTCAAAATGGTTTCAAAGTGAGAAAATGGTTTTAATTTTAAACTAAAAAGACCATCGGATGACCAATATAATCGTTTTGGATTGTGTGGCAGCTGCAGCATAAATAAATAGTTTCGTTTCAGGAAAAAACCAATCAGTTTATAAACTCACACAATATATACAAACATAAATATTGAAACAGCAACTTAACCGAAACGCAGAAATTATTTCAAAGCTATTTAACGACACAAATACTAGAAGGTAAATATTCCTTGAGTACACTATATATCATAGATTATAGTAATTATCATTAGAATGCATGCTCGGTGAAATTTTAGGTAGGTGTTCGAATCAATGCATGGTTGTATGGCAACGCAGAATCCATTTTGTTGAGAGTTTCCGTGACAGTAGAGATTTCTGCGCCTTCATGCATTCCCGCAACTATTTACCGAACTGGCACCAATATCACAAAGTATACTTTATACGACAACATTTACGGTCAAAACTTAAGTCAAACCGGTCGAAACATTGCCAAACTATATGAGCGGAATTTGAATGAGAGCGAGACATGTACTGCAGTACATACTGAGTTCTTCTGTACTGTCCAAACAAGGTACACCCATTTACGTGTTACTAAGCCGCATATCAAGTGACTGAAATTCCATCAGATTTTGAACTAAAACAGTATTTTAATATGCTTATTTCTTAATAGGACAAGTTTTCATAAACAATGTTAGTGCCGTACACATTCTTCATAATACTATATATTTATACTGAGCAATTTTGGGAAATTTCGGCCAACATAGTATCCATTAACATATAAACAAGCGAAATTTTCTTAATTTTAACTGAAAATAGCGTTTTTCCATGTCTTTTTTGCGAGAATACAAAATACGTGTAAAAATACGTCAAGGTGGATCAAAATTTTTATATATTTGAATGCTACCGATGATTATATACAAAATTTACCCTTTACTTTCTGAACTGCTTTGCATTTCGAGTATCGATGAATAAAGATTATCGCATGTAACATCGCGTATCGCACCCCGAACCCTTGGGTAAAAGTTACGTTTAGTAAACAATGAGCTATCTCGGAGCTTTATTGCTCGGATCCTTAAAGCTCCTCGCAAAGCGAGCGAACAACAACATGCGGGCAATGATGTTGTATTCGTCGGATTTACTTAAAACAGCTCATTCAACCGTAATTTGTTGGCATCGAACAACGGTGTTAAAGAGTTAACAGACTAGATAACAGCTGTGACTACAGAAAGACCTTAAAATAAGCAAAATTACCTAGCAAGACCTTAAAATAACCAAAATTACCTAGCAATTTACTCGTAATATATGTCGAACATAAAATATGGAGTGAGGGTTTTTCATATTTAATGTCATACAATACGACGTTGTTAACTTATGCAAATGTTTTAGATGAAGTACGAACGGCTTTATCGTATAAGCCTTATCAAACGTGGAGTAAGATGTGATGCGGGTGAGTTTTCCCACGGATGTTATGACGAATGCTTGCGAAATGCTGCCCAGCGATCTTGCAACTGCAAGCCTATAGTTGGCAACGAGAGATTGTTAACTCAAGAAGCGGTTGTGAGCAAAGAAGTTCCGGATTGCGGAATATTTGGTATGAATATTTGTTGGAACAAAATAAAATCTGATGTGGAAAACGCAAGGTGTCAAAACTCATGTGTACCAATGTGCCGCGAAGACACGCTCTCAGTCGATATGTCACTAAGACCAAATTCCAACCGGAAACACAAGCATACTGCTGAGGCAAGTATATATTTAACTCAAAAAGCCATAGTGTATATTGAATATTTATACAGTAGATCCTCGTTTACAGCAAATGTTGGCAACTATTAAAGAAAATATTGAAATATTCCGAATGCAAAAAGGTGACAACCAGTGGCGATATAGCGACTCGCCCACCGATAATTGTTTCGGCAAAATAGACGCGTACCAGCGATGCTTCCTTCGAAACTAGGGATCATTGCATGATAACCATCCAAAAATAAAGGGCTAAGACCTCGACAGGCGTTGTCATCTAAGCCGGGTTAACATTGTCATGCGCTTCCTTTTTGCACTGTTGGAGTTACGAATCCATAATTCTTTTGGCCCAGGCCTGATGGGCAATACGTTATATCGATAGAAAAAAGAGCAGCTTAGAGCTGGGAATCGTTGACGGCAGCCCCCCGACTTAGGCTTAGGCTTAGTGTATGCCTCACATAGGGACTTAAGTTTATACTAATGCTTAGGCTTAGTATATCAACAACGGAATGGCATGCATTACACTATGGTCTGTCAAAGAAACGGCCATAGTTTTTATACGAAAAATATTAAAACATCTTTTATACATTGCCAAAGCCCGAATCTACCTGCTGTAGCGAATCAAATGAATAAATTTCCCAGTAGATATTTAAGAACAGTGCAAAGGAACATATGTGCATTGATTAACTATGCGACAAGTACTATGGCCTGTCAAAGGAACGGCCATAGTTTTTATACGAAAAATATTAAAACATATTTTATATATACATTGCAAAAGCCCGAATCTACCTGCTGTAGCGAATCAAATGAATAAATTTCCCAGTAGATATTTAAGAACAGTGCAAAGGAACATATTTGCATTGATTAAGTATGCGACAAGTACTATGGCCTGTCAAAGGAACGGCCATAGTTTTTATACAAAAAATATTAAAACATCTTTTATATATACATTGCAAAAGCCCGAATCTACCTGCTGTAGCGAATCAAATGAATAAATTTCCCATTAGATATTTAACAACAGTGCAAAGGAACATATTTGCATTGATTAACTATGCGACAAGTATGTCTTTGTGTTCAGCGACATTAATATTTACCAATTGTTGGCGCTTAGTTTTTATTGCATTCATCATCTATTATCTTTCAAATTTTTAATTGTCTAAAAGATTGTCCTACAGGGGTTAACCCTCTAGAGTGATACAAAAATATTCTGAAGCTAATTGACCACCATGACCTCTGTTTCTACGCAAAAATAGCTTATTGTATCACAATAAGCTATTTTGTACTGCCTAAAAAATTTGGTAAACGTAAGCTTAAGCTAAACCATAAAGAAATCGAGAATTGACTTTTGTATACTGACAAAATAACGTACACCCCTACTGAATCAAACAAGAGATCTACTTCGGAAATAAACGTTAAACCAGAGATATGCTCACAACGGTGGAGCTAAAAGTAAATATGATTTCAATTTTGATAACAAAACCCTTGTATGTTGCTAAAGATTCATGAAGCGTATATAAGTACTACAGGTCTCGTTAACTTTATGTATCAGAATATTGATAACAGAACTATAGCATTTCATCTGTAGTTCTGAGAGTTAGATTGTATTTTAAGCTTTCTCGATCATGAATATCCTATCTCGTTCGCTATCAGATTAATAGCTGACAAATCGAGTCTTCATGTTAATTTCTAATTATCAGTGATCCTTGCATGATTTTTTACTTGTAATGTATATGGGCGCAATCAACAGTTAACTGTAATGTTTTGCATTTATATAGCAGCCTATATCGCCGCTAAGGGCTGGACTTGCCTACCATTTTGAGGTTGGAAATACTACAATATAATAGTTGAACTTTGCAGAATCGGGCAATTATTCGTCAGTTTTTTGTTAAATATTTGCTAAATTCTTCCATTGTTCTAGAACTTCGGTTCTTGTAGTTAGCTGCCAATTTTGTGGAATGCTCTAATGACCTATTTGGACGACCATCAACATTAATAATCATCGTAATAATAATCTGAGCCATATGGGAATATCACAAAGGTTGCGATATATAATATATGTGATATATCATAAGTGCCAAGCTCCATCGACTTAAAAGCGTGAGCAGATGGTTTTAGCAGAAGAGGTGTACATAGCTTAAGCACTGAATCTCATGAGCGCGTGAATACATGTATACTCCTATATTTATACATATGTAATATACACATTTATATATTTCAAAATTTCCTACAGATACACATGAGTATACACGAATTAAACACACATAAATATACAGGCCAATATACATATACTCACCAATAAACACATACGACAATGAACAATATATACTGCATGTCCGCAGAGGATACAAGAACCTTATACTCTTTTACCATACGTGTTCAAGGTCCAAGGCCAGATTATTCTGAGCAATGTAAAGCGGGCGGGATTAACCTTCTGGTAGGAATGAGATGCACGGTAGTAGGTTTTAAATTTATAACAGTTCATAATTTTCAAGAATTTTGCGAAATTTTCTATATTTTTTGATAAAGCAA
>JASANE010022174.1:0-15107 GCA_030248225.1 Trileptium ribeirensis | reverse complement strand
TTTGTAGTTCTTGGTTAGACTACGTATTGCTCCATTTTGCTCATTTTCCAGTTTCCTAATTTTCCCGTTTCCCGAGTTTCCCGTTTTCCTTCTTTATACAGTTTCCAAACACTTTCCCGTTTCCCAAGTTTCCCGTTTCCACATTTCCCAGTTTCCCGTTTCCCAACTTTATGCAGTTTCCAAACACTTTCCCGTTTCCCAACTTTATGCATTTTCCAAACACTTTCCGAAGTTTCCCGTTTCCCTACATTTTCCAGTTTCCTAATTTTCCCGAGTTTCCCGTTTCCCAACTTTATGCAGTTTCCACTTTCCCGTTTCCCAAGTTTCCCGTTTCCCACATTTTCCAGTTTCCTAATTTTCCCGTTTCCCGAGTTTCCCGTTTCCCTACTTTATGCAGTTTCCAAACACTTTCCCGTTTCCCAAGTTTCCCGTTTCCCACATTTTCCAGTTTCCTAATTTTCCCGTTTCCCAAATTTTTGCAGTTTCCAAACACTTTCCTGTTTCCCACGTTTTCCAGTTTCCAAATTTTCCCATTTTCCACATTTTCCAGTTTCCTAACTTTCGCGTTTCCAATATTTTCCAGTTTCCTAATTTTCCTGTTTCCCAAGTTTCCCCTTTCCTAACATTACGCAGTTTCCAAACACTTTCCCGAGTTTCCCGTTTCCCAAGTTTATGCAGTTTCCAAACACTTTCCCGTTTCCCAAGTTTCCCGTTTCCCACATTTCCCGTTTCCCAAATTTTTGCAGTTTCCAAACACTTTCCTGTTTCCCACGTTTTCCAGTTTCCAAATTTTCCCATTTTCCACATTTTTCAGTTTCCTAACTTTCGCGTTCCCCACATTTTCCGGTTTCCTAATTTTCCCGTGTCCCAAATTTCCCGTTTCCCAAGTTTCCCACATTTTCCAGTTTCCTAATTTTCCCGTTTCCCACATTTCCCCGTTTCCTAATTTTCCCGAGTTTCCCGTTTCCCACATTTTCAAGTTTCCTTATTTTCCCGTTTCCCACATTTTCCAGTTTCCTAATTTTCCCGTTTCCCGAGTTTCCCGTTTTCCAAATTTTCCAGTTTCCCACATTTCCCCGTTTCCTAATTTTCCCGAGTTTCCCACATTTTCCAATGCAGGAAATTTTACATTTCAAATAAATTCTTTCTATCAATTAGGCGGGTGAAGGCAATAAAGCAATTTATGTGTGTCTAGTTATATAAGACACACATATAGATAAAATATATTTTCCAGCGGGAAACGGGAAGCCCCTAAAGGTGACATTGGCCACATGTTTCGTACCGCTGTATGTCCAGCTGGTTGTAAAGTATAAGCGGGATATCAGGGAGACATGGAATGAGTGAGCGATTCACGTGAAACGAGACAACCTGGAATCAGTGGCGATCACAATCAGTGGTTAAGCTTGGTACCTAACAACCGGCGGAGCCAGTATGAAAATTAGAGGTTTGCCCTCATGAGAACTTCTTAGTAACATGAACGACCCCTTAAAACCTAAGGTGGACTTAAGTGAATGCAAGTGTGCAACTACAGTGGGGAGCTCCGCTGATCATTCGTCAATATGCAGAGACCTCCAAGGACAGGGCGAGTTCTAGCGATGTCTTCTCTCTCTTTTCGCTCCCTGAAAAGCTGCGCCAAAGCGAATTTTCACTTAGAAGCCCACCAAGATGTTCGAGGAGCGGGTTTAAAACAATATAAGCTGGGTGCGCCCAATTTCGTGGTAACTGTGCGCACGTGGCTCCATGCTCTACTAGCGACATAGAGCGAAGCAGATTCAAGTTAACACGCGAGCGCAGATTAGTGTTAAGGAGGTAGTGAACTGCACATACTTGATCTGGTTTCCGCATTGCTTTAAGCAAGGATCAATTGGGAGGGGGTGAATCTTACTTATCGACTGGGTATATAAAGGTCAGGCACTCTTAAATATATCGCTATTTCCGTAACGAAATCAAGACTCGTATATGTTTTTGTTGACGTTCAGGTACCATGCACGATATAGTATTTTTATTGTATTCAGTGGATAAATGTTACATGTGTACTGTGTAACAGCCCGAGATTTTCAGGGATTTTTAACGGAATATCTAAAGTAAAGAAAACATCCAAAACAATGTCAAAAAGAGGGTAAACTTAGTGCGACAGGCGATCGGATACCGGTGGAGCGTGACTCGAGTATTATGTTGTGTACCATCCTATCGTTGTTATAAGATAAAATGTATCATGGAAATATTTTGTCGTATCGTCACGCTCCACCCTCCCGAGGTGCACGGCATGATTTTGTCACCCCAATGTTGGAATAATCGTGATATTAAGTATGGTATCCGCCATTAAGTTGTGTATTCGACTCAGGGAGTGAAGCAAAGTCAAGGAAGAGGTAAATAGAATAAACTGGATTCGACGGAACCTCGTTTTGGTAAGGGTGTCTCAAAAGCAATTTTTTAAGAATTTTCTGACAATTGACACAAATTAGAGTTATTGCATTGGCAACAGGGTCCAGCGTTGCAAAATTCCGCCTCCGGGTCAACTCATCCCTTCCTTGTAAGAAGTTGTGAGCCCTCAACCAGGCGCTTAAACATCCCAATTTCAAAGTCTCAGATCTCAACCAAATTAACCAAAACTCCCCAATTTTTTAAGCTCAACAATTCCATGGGGGCTTACCCTAACTGTTTCATCGAAAACCGGGGCCACCTAACTGTACCGGTCCGCGTAGGACCCTGATAATCCTCTCTGGATACCAAAATTTTCTATATTTGCCGCACAAAACAGCTATGACAGGCTACCGGTTTGCCGTACACTCAAAATTTTATTTTTTTCTTGATTCTTTTCGCTTTCTTTCAAAATTTCTGTTTAGCAAGGGCTGCCCTTGCAGGTGCTGGTGCGTCCAAAGGACGCTCCGCGCACCCTTAAGTGTGGACCCCAAAATTGTAGTGTGCACGCGATCAAAAGTTTTAAATTATAAGAATTTTCCTCGACTGGTTCCCCGCTCGCCGGGTCATAATTTTAGTTTTAGACCAGGGGGTGAAACGTTTTTATTTCTTTTTAGTGATGTGAACGGGATGAGGGGACAAAGGGTACACATGGCGAAGAGGGAAGGACATAGGGACACGGGAGTGGTAGGATGATTAAAATGGCGTGTTGACCTGGACATAACCGCTAGAGCAGACGAGAATTGAGCATAGGTAAGCCTCAATGCTAGGTACCCCTTTGAAATGTAGACCATTTAGTCGCTGAGTATTTCATGTACCATGCAACCGACAATACGTTCCAAAACTCGTCCTCCATGCCGCGTAGACACGGTAGGAGACTTTACTGATTTTCACTAAATAGTTCAGGGCCCTGCCGCAATTTGGCACAATAGGATATCACCGAACTATCGAACGAACTATAAAAGACCATAGAGCCTCTTTTGATTCGTGCTCCACCCGTGCTCGCTTTCTAGTTAGGAACGTGAGTTGAGCTGACATTGTGGGATAAAACGTGGATGGCTCCAGGTCACCCGACTTAAAGACCCACTTGTTGGGAAATAGAATCTTCCGGTCCAGGACGGACGTAGTCATTTGCACGCAAAGAGTTGTTCAAAGGATATAAAGGACTTAACCCCTGACGCTAGCTCTAAAACTTGAGCTCCTGCCCTGAGCTTTGTTTTCATTCAGCGAAAATTCAATTAACTAACCTCAAAAGCAGATGGGTCTCATGCCGTGAAGAAACGGTAGACCACTTCGTCATGAACTTTTAACAACAAAATAACTATCGTGGGGTCGATTCGGCTGCTCCATGGGGAGTGACGTTTCATGACCTTTCGTGCGTTATATTCCCCTACTTTTCGCGGTTTTAGCAATCGTACTGATCTAAACAAACAGGGGTGTCCGAAGTATTTTAATGCAAATCCTCACTGTGTTCTTTTGGTTTGAATTAGACATGTTTGGGCTGAGGAGCGCGGCAGCACATGCGCTGTATTTATGCTTGCAAATGACTGCGGACGCTCACTTGAATCATAGGCTCTCGGAGAATGAATTACTAAATTAAGAAGTGAGACGGAGTCAGCTGCGACGTCAATTTGGTTTGAATATAATTAAAATCGCTCGGAACCGCAACCCTTTAGTGGAGCTACGGCCCTGAGGAGGTTACAAAGTAATTGTCTCTCCAATCCTGTTCTTTTAAACAAATTCATAGGCACGGACCGTCACCCAGTGTAGACACGGTGGGTCCTCGTCATACCAATCCGTTTTTATATCAAATCACGAATATCGAAAAAGTTTCTAGGGAGCCAACGTTTCTCAACACTCGGGGGACGCGGCAGTGTCTCCCCTTTTGACAAAGACCCGCGTTTTCAATCTGACCCTGACGCAAGCAGATTTTTGATTATAAATCGTCGTCGCAAGTGGTTCGCCGTTGCATCCGGACTCCGCGAAATGACTCCAAAGGAGCGTGGAGTAAAAGAATTTGGTACAAGCGGATGTTGAACAACAGAGATCCGGTGGGTGTGAGTGCCCAAGCAGTCGCCAAGAGATTTGTAAGGGAGTGATCGCGGGGTTCTGGCCGGGATCAACGCATGTCACAAAGAGATAAAATTATAGGGCGCTCCGAGCTGATTTTTTCAAGTCCTATGTCGTGGGGTTACGCTGAGTGGATTTAACATCACCTATTGGGTACATAGAGGGTACCCTGCGAGGTACACGCATGTTTTGTTGTACATAGATTATGGTTGTTTATTCGAATGCGATAACATGTCTTTAACTCAATAAAGTGTTAAGGTGTTAAGTTTATGTTTGTCGATATGTGGTTAGTGTAGCGATCAAATCAACATTCTAAAGTAAAAGTCGAAGGCGAACCTTTAAAAGAGTAACATTTAACCCAGGCGACTTCGATTGTGATTAGGTCAAGTAAAGCTCTTCTAAAACGGCCAGGAACCTTCGTGAGCCGTTTAGGCGTCGCCGCAGCGGCGAATGGCAAAACCAACGTTTTGTTTAGCTCCGGAACTTATAAGTAGGCTTGTTTGGTTGGTGCCTGGCCTTAGCCAAATTTATTCACACTAAATATGTATCCTGGGGATCAGTCTCCAGGTGTTCCCCGAGCTGTCAGTTCAGCAGGAAACTTCTTGCTGAACCAACCAAATTTATTATCAGATCTAGGCTCCCGTGTACCAGACTAAAACAAGGAATCTCACCTCCGTTAAGGATTTAAATAGAACTGAGGCAAAGGCGGGTCAGCCTTATTACCTGTGAGCAGGCCTAAAGGATGACCCTCCCTTAGGGGGACTTCCATGCCACTAGATAGGTGGGCCAGCATAGGGGCCAGGCCAAACACTGCCCTAACCCGCCGGCAGCCTGCTAAGCTAAGCGATTCCCTTAGGTCAGCTAGCAGTTCACCGGGGAGTCGTGGAAGCCGGGGTCCAAGAAAAATGGTGGTGCAGCTGGGATCCCTTAGGGCCAGAACCGGTCCTGATACTCTGCAATCGAGTGAAATAAATATCTGAAGCGGTTGATTGCATACACACGCGGCATATGGATCGGAAACTAATGAAATAGAGGCTGAGTATATCGGAAAACAGATAATAGGTAGCCAGACATCCGGAATTTAGGACAGACTAGGCTTTACTTTCCGCGTCTAATCTCACCTCCTCGATAACTGCTGGTTAAGGTCCCGATATCGGCTCCCGCGTAGCTCGACTAGATAGCACGTTTTGACATCTCCTGGACTGAACAACAAGTGTGAATAGAAAGGTGTTCATGTTCGCGATCGCCGGGAGCAGGGATTAAAACCTTTGGACACCGTGGGAAATGTGGGAAAGGCGAGTCACCCTTACTACCTGTGAGCGGGCTCTATGGTTGCCGCCCTCGGGGATCTTCATACCGCAAGAGTGTGAACCAATATAAGGGCCAGGTCGAATACTCTGGTTAACCGCCGGCGGCCTGCTAATATAACTGTTTCCCTTAGGTCAACTTGTGGTTCACAGGGGAGTTTGGGAAGCCGGGGCCGTCCGGGCACCACAGCCGGCACAAATGTAGCTGGAGTCCCTCAGGACCAGAACTGGTCTTAGTATACTTATATTGAAAAATAATCTGCACAATCGCTACTGCCTAAAACCACATCATTTGGGTTGTATTTATGGAACGGATTTATGAAAATGTGCATGGATTTTGCTGTATGAAAATTTTGATTATGTTAGCTAGGCATGTATGGTTTTATTTTTAGGCGTAGGGGATATATATTTTGGCATTCATATAATGTGTTTTCCTTCATGCCTAACGTTTGGAGCTACAAAATAAAGTGATTTCAAAAACGGAAGGGTGAAAAGTTAGGTAGGGGTGGAATTATCATGTCTAGAAAATTATATTTGGAGTTGTAAGGAACCGATTTATGAAAATGTGAATGGAATTGGCGTGTGAATTGTTGGGATTTGCCCGGGATTATTGGGTTTTCTAACCTGCCTTACCTCAACTTATTCGTGGTGCTCTGATTCTTGAATAGTCCCTAAACTTACTAAATGCTATGACCTCAATGCTCATGCAATTATCGTCTTGCCACAAGCCTCATTGAAACCATCTCCGTTCGAGACATCGGCGTCATTATTTCAGAAGATTTGAACTTCACTGCACATATGGACAACCTCGACATGCAGGCGAACAAGCGTATTCGCCTTTTCAAACCTTCCGTTATGGCGCTGTCGCTCGGGAATTTGTATAAGTCGCTAGATCAGGCAATTTTGGATTACGCTTTTGGGATTTGGTCTTCCCAATATACCACTCTCGCTGATAGCTTGCAGGCTGTCTAGCACAGTTGTGCAGCAAATTGCCCACGATTACGATCAGAATGAGTTTTCAACACTAACGCAACGGCAAGAGACAATCGATCTGATATATGCGTTTAAAGTCTTCCACAACCTAACTATACTCAACCCCAATAACTATTTTTCTTCGCTAGCACAAGACATTTGCGAGGCAACAGTTTGAAACTGGCGATTCAATATGCACGCACGAATGTCAGAAACCGCTCCTTCAATTGGAGAATAGCTCGTTCTTGGAACGATCTCTTTGACGACATCGTAACCGCTAGCAATGTTGATAGATCCAAAAGTCTTGAGTAGCACCCGTTAAAATGTGTCACTGTGAGATAAAGTGCAGTTCATTTGAAGTAAAGATTTGAGGTAAGAAGAATATGATTAAGTTAGCTAGGCTTGTTTGTTTATAATTCAGGCATATTTATATTTATTCACTATTAATAATACATTTTTCATATATGACTAATCACAGGTGCTTGAACACGAAGGGAATTCAAAAACGGCCGGCTGAACTGTTGCGTAGGGGTGAAATAGAACCCCACGACCTTCTGCTCTTAGATGTGCAAGCCGGCGCTCTACGGACTGAGTTATCCCTGTCCCTCTTCAAATAGGTCCACGTATTACTACTACATTGTTTTGCTTAACCATGTACTTCGTATATATTTAATATATTTTATTTTCATAATCGAATTAACGATAAGCAACACTTTATGCTGTTAGTCGTTGGCCAGATATGTGGGGTAGGGGCTAGCATTTCACCTCTCCGTAAGAACTCCATGTTATATAACATATTTTTCACTTGGGCCTAGCGATTGAACTTGAAGCGAAGATATGTGAAAAGCAGCCGCTGGAAAGTGGGCCTTGGGTGGAATTCGAACCCACACCTCCGGCCTTTGGATCTATCAGCAGGCGCTCTATCGACTAAGCTGACCCTGCTTGACTCACTGCGCAGCAGATAGAAAGCCGCTATATTTAACAGGTAATTTTGTAGTTGAATAACATTTCTTTGTCTTTCAGATGTCAAATATATATAGCAGTTTTATAACTGCTGTGACGTATATAGGCCAGGAATAGCTCAATCAGTAGAATCTTTGCTTGAGGATCCAAAGGCAGGAAGTCGTGGCTTCAAATCACACCGCATCCAAACTTTTCAGATGGCTTCTTTAACATATTTTCACCTTCGTCTGGCCACCGTGCCGCGGCAAGGAATCCGAGACTCGACATTCCCGTATCCGAGCCCTTCACTCCCTCCCAATGTTTCGGTGAATTACCCAATAGAATAATACGAGCAACGGTGTCCGAAATCCCTCAATTGAATAGTAGAAACAACGGTGACCTAGGTCACCCAATAGAACATTATAGACGACAGTTTTCTGAGACACGTGTCATTTTTGGACACATTGCTCTTATGATTTCTTCGGAAAACTAATCAAATTATGCTCATAAAACATTAATTTTGACAGATGTACTCTTCTTTATCAAAATTTTATAAATTCAACAGACCTTTGTTCTGCTTTTAGGTTCTAAGTTAAAGACCGCGAAGTTTCATAAATAGTGCCAAACTAGGATAGGCTTAGGAATGATCTTCAAAATATTTTTACCTATACATTTTTTATACATATATATATATATATATATATATATATATCAGGCAGGGAATAACCGGAACCGAAATTTACCGGAACCGGAACCAGCGACCGGAACCGTCCATTTAAACCGGATCCGGAACCTGGTCTTCGAAATTTATATATAGTAAAAGATATGATGGAAGAAATTAAGGTGTAGTCGACTTAAAATGCATTAAAAATAACTTTTACATTAAACTTAATGTATTGCCATGATATTATTGCCGCTCTGAAACTTTGAAGAGACTGAGGAAGCTATTAATGTATGTTTATTTATCGATCAATATGTCGTTTTATTGGACACCCAGAGCAAAAAAATGCCTTCTACTATACACCCTTGCGTATACTGCGTCAAATTGAATGTCTTACAACGCATAGAGCGAAGAATAAACGCTTTCGCTGTGTCCCTATTCGCCTCCCTTTACCACACATACGTTTGTTAGATGTTGTTCTGTAGGAAACTTGAAATTATTGGTTTATATGATTCAGGAAAAATTAATAGATAAAAAGTAATTTTCTGATCAGTGGTAAGAGACACTGTTTAGGCTAGCGTTGGACAAACAGCGCCCGTCAGTTAGATGATAATGATGATAACTTTCCAATCATAATGCTATAAATGAGACAGACTGTTATACTGCTCGCACAGTTTCAATAAATCCAGTTCAATGCCAAGAAAGCAGTTTTTGGCTGCGTTGTAGATAACGTTACTTCACTTTAATTTCGCCTGATTTACAAAGTTTACAAGCGCACTGGCTGGCGCTTGGCGCAATTTATATTAGCCAAGCATACGCTAAGTACTTCTATGTAAGCCATACTCTGTTACCCAGTTGGACTGGTTTAATTCGAACGTAATCCGGAGACTTCTGAATATGTAAAATAGTTGCTACAAGCATCGACTTGGTTTTGATTTGTTAACAAACTGTTGCAAGTTATTATGAAAAATTTCTACTGAAATTATGTGTCCTACTTACGTTTCACACGGCAAATTGCTTAGTTAATCTTTTCTTTTGCTTGGTTGTATTGGAGCTTGATCATTGTATAATATATATTACATATTTTTGGATCAGAGATGAAGCAAAAATGTGGAAAATTTCAAACCAAATTTTTAAACCGGAATTCCGGTTCCGGTATGGTTTTTGCCCTTTGCCGGAACCGCCACCGGAACACGATTTTCGCCGGAACCGGAATTCCAGTTACTCCTTGATATAAACTATATATGTATGTAACAGATAAATGTTGGATCGTTACGAGATAGATTACTCCTGGCCACGGTCTAATGACCAACATTTACGAATTTAGTTACGGAGATAGCCCGAAATAGAATGCCCAACGCGAATGAATTCGAGAGGATACTAATCCAATTTCCCCCGCTTTGACATATGTATGTACGTGATGGAACAGATTTGCGATGTTTTTGTGCCCACGAAAACATGAGTCAACTTCTCTATATATATGAACGAACTGACCAGAAGAACCTGTTGTCACCTCATTGATGGCCTCGACATACGTGTCCCAAATCACAAAACGCTATGCCCGCGAACCTCGCTTTATGACTAGATGGAGTTCAATATTTCGGTTTGCACCGCCGATGTTTTTAGTGATTAGAATGGAATTGTGAGTATTTCAGGAATGAATAATTGTAGTACCATTATAACTGTTCTTCTTTGTACCATATCGTTGGCGTATCTGATTAATATATTGTTGTTATCCTTATTTTGCCGTACCATTTCTTTTTGCCATAAAGGCACCCATTCGCGTATTTAATTCGTATTTCTATAACCATGATCGTATTTATTGTTATTCACCTTTTATATCGTTCTTGCACATACCTGTTTGAAGTGGCAAATTGATTATATTGCTTTCGTGTATCCAATTTGTACCTTTGGCCGTATATGTAATGTTGAAAGCCGTATATATATACCTATATATAATCATCGTATCATTTATATACAGATTTTTTGGTTTTCGTTTCGTTGACTCTGGCCATAAAGGCACATACTCGTACGTAATTCCATGGCATTTTTATTGTATTTCTATGATCATTATTCTTCTTGTCGTACCCTTGCAAGTTATAATTTTTGAGGTGTATGTAGTTGAGAGAAACCCATGGTCGATTAGGTGAAAGTTTTTGAGAAGATTTCGCGATTTTGCGCATACAAATTGGTACTCTTATGAGTGAAAATTTTCGTTTTTATTGGAACTCTTGCCATACCCGATCCGCGAGTGAATAGGACAGTACGACTCCCCGTACACCCTGGTACGCATAGGAAAAGTCCTACCCCGCGTGGTAGGACCGCAAAAGTTACCCTAATTTTGGTAGGAAAGAATTGGCCATGATGAAAACCCGTCACTAATTTCCTCACGAGTGCGGACCACAAAAATTTAGGACTGTTCGCCCTAGACCGAACAGCCAGCAAATAAGTAAAATCGCAGAAAAATATAAGTATAAACGTAAAATATCAAAATTCCCAGTGTTCGATGTTATCATTGACACTGGATATTTATCAAAACAAAGTCCGTTTTAAGATGTCGATTCCGATTACTCGGAACTGAAAATTGCGGCTCCGGCCCATAACTCCGGAACCGTTGGTAAATCGCAATCTATGAGCTGAACATTTTCGATAGAGAATTTTACAATCTTTAAAATGAGACCGGCCCCGTGGATATCCGATCGGGATCCGAGGATTTACTAAGAAATAACCACGTAAATATGGTAAATAAATCACATTTAACTACATAACATAACAAATAATTGATATATATATATTATACATATTTGATATTGATTTATATTATTTATATTTATATTACATAATTGATATATACAATATTGAAATATGTATATATATAGCACCGTTAGATTCCCTGGATCCGAGGCTTTTATTTGAGCCCGGAACGGAGCCGCTGTGTTCACTTTTGGGTACCCCTTCCTGTGAAAGTCGCAGGAAGTAGGTATGATCCGATAGGAGGGTAACCCGTGGTTAGATCCCTCTCGTCAAATCCGACACAAATATATACCCCTCACCCCACCAAACAGTGACCCGAACCCATGGAAGCCGCGTAAAACACTCTAATAATTTATAAACGGTTACGATGGGCTCGCCCGAGAGCCCGCTTTTCCTTTTTATTGTCCAAAAATGGACCTGCTACGTATCGAAATGTTCGAATAGTCACACCGAGCCCGAATCCGAACTTCTCCTGACACTTTAGCCATCGCCAAGAGAATGGCACCCTCCCTTTACTTCTCTTGCCTTTGTTTGTTTACTTAAGCTGCGTATCTTTTCTACGGACACTGATCTCCAATAAGTAAGCACACCCATTTATATATAGAAGAAACATACATTTTCGATATTAAACTATTTTCACACTAAGTCAACAATCAAATTAATGTTAAAGTTATATGAAATGTTGCTTTTCTTTCCCAGGAATTTTGGCGAAATTTATTAGGATGCTAGTAGTGACCTAAGCTTCTAAATTGAGTCTAGAATTTTAGTTGACTCGAAACCGAATTCGCTAATCTAATGTCTTGTGAGCGAGACGGCTCACTCAGTGAAAAGTTAACATACCTTACAAAAGATTATTTCAGGAGTTTGGCTGAAGTCTCACATGGATCTCACTAAAGATGTTAGCTATTGCTTTAGTGCACAAAACCTTCGAATATCATGTCGGGATCAAAAAACCCGACGAGTCTGAAAGACATAAATTTAGTATATTCTTTTAAAATGCCCCCAGGAATTTTGTTTAAATTTCATTAAGTTATAGAGCCGTGTAAGGTCTCTTGAAGAAGACGCTAAGGTCGAATTCTGGCAAATTATTGAGAAATTCATAATTATAGGTCGCCTCAGCCCTTTGACTAGTTGGACTAAGAATCTCGGTCGAATCCGAGATTGTTGAGCAATTGAAGGATATAAACCGGATTAAATTCATTAGAAGAATTGGTTACAAGTAGAACGATCTGTGGATCCGACGTTGTCGGACACTTGGTAGATAGGAACCATTGCAACTTGATAGCCAATGGTGCTCGGTTCGAGAGCCGTTTTCTAGCTCAGACAACTAGAGCTCAAGTATTTTTAGGATAATGTCGATCACCTAAAAAGCATCGCTACTCACCGGCTTAGCGCAAATTAACTTTCCTAGTTTAGTAATTCGCAACTCTTTTCTTTATATATCGCTTAGCCTTCCTTTTTGGTAAGAACTTAGAGTATTGCTCCACCGAACTGAGCGCGAACGAAGGTCCTGAGTGAACCTCGATTTAGACTCAAAATTGGTAATTTAGCATTTTTCCCTGGATCCGTCTCGATCCTGCGTCTTCTTAGAATGTACAATTTTGGAAGTCAAATTAAAATATCAAAATGCCTTGTGTTGATAAAGTACAGCTAATGTACACGACACATGTTAACTTTTAGCCGAAAATTTTGTGGTAGGAAAGTTGAAAAGGTTAGAAAATTCAGTTCCAATCCTTTCCTACCGCGACCTCTAAGCCACTTAGGAGAGACTTTACCCCTTCTAGTTTATCATATTTATTCAGGTCACAACTGAGTAGAAAATCAAGCTGAAACCCTCACATCTTTATTGACGTATATATTTGAGGGATAATTTCATAGGAACCTATGGAATCACGATTAGCCTATTCAACACTGTATTAGGAAAGCTCGTTGTACCCGCATCACAAGGACCGCCGAAAAAGATACTTTTATTTCGACGGCACACAAATATCGGACATATAGTAGCAAAATTTTGGTTTGACTAATGTCAGTGGACTCATCCACGTGAAGCGTGAAAGCTGGAGATTTCTTGCCGTTGGCAGCAAATTGATTATCGGTCAATGTATTCATTGCGTCTAACATTGAAGAATTAGAGACCGACTGCTGGATCCTGTCGCTTGTTTCGCGGCTCGCCGCGGAGCGTCAGTTGCTTGTTTGTGCATCTAAGATTCGGCATGACGTTGTAATCTGTCGATGCGCCACCTGTCAGTTGGACGCGGAGAACCTTCAGAAAACTGGTTTTTCAATCAGGCGGCAATGCAGACGTCTCAAAAAAAAATTTGTTTTTCGCAGCGTTGTATCTCATGTTGTACTGTATTCACGTGTTATGTATCATATATACCAATATGTTTGTAACTGTTATAAACCCATGGTAGGATAGGTATAGTCGAGTCATATTCTACTCTTCGTTTCTTTAAAGCATACTCAGACCCTAGCTCCAATTTTGTCTTATTTGTTACCCGCCTTCACCTTTTGTTAACCAATTGAATGGCGTTTCGTTATTGTTATCGAGCGATTAGTTGTGCATTGGCACCGGTTAACTGTTTCATGCTATCCACTTTTACCCGCGCCAAATTTCTAGTAGTAAGGTAAGCGCTGCCGTCCCTACAAGAGATCGGCTAAGTCGATGAAATTGATCTATAAAGTTGATTGACATACGGTTGTAAAAGTTCAGTTGAGAAGGCGAGGATCTAAGGCTTGACCTAATCCACATTGGCCCAACTGTGCAGACTTTGTTCTTGCGCTGTGACCTTAAAGTCAATTGTATTTGTGCATACGTGCTCATATTACTGATTGTATGACTGTATTACTTTGTGCCTTAACCGAAAGCGTATTCGATCGGCTTATCAATATATAATGACTAAAAACCCAACGTGATCTTGTGTTGTTGCCACATGTAGCTTTATGTGCCAGGGGGTTTGAAATCGGCGCCCTTTTAGACGACCTACGTTCAGTCTTGATGTCGAAGAAGTCGCAAGTCTTAATATGGTTGGCTGATTCTTCTGTGTAATTCGTGCGATATTAACACTCCAAAGACGCATCACCGTCGACAAAGATTCGAAGAGACCACCTACCAGTCAAATATTCATTCCCGCTAAACCATAACGATCCGACGTCAAGCATCTAGGGATTGTCGGGCCCTAGTGGAGGTTACAATAGTCAATACATATGTCACCCATTTGACACTTCCTGGTGGAACCAAGATAGGGAATAGCGGTATGGTCTCCTTGCCCTGTGATCAGGTGACGGAGTCAACCTATATAACTGTGGACCCCAAAGGTAGTACCCCATAAAGTACGTGCGCAACCCATCCGGTAGGATCAAAATACATCCTGTGAAGCGCTGATCCGGCTTGCTAAACTTCGTTGCTTCTTGCGACCGACCAATATAAATGAATCATTTAGGTCCATCCTTGAGGTTGCGATAGTTGGGATCGTATGGGCATTGCGTTTGGAAGTGCGTAATGCAGTGGCGTAACACCGCTGTAACAAATACGTCGTCTGTTCTCGGTGATTTCACAGAGCTGCGCAATAATTTGAATTTCATTGTGACTCGCGCAACAGTCGGGGTCCCTGGGTCATCGCGACATGTAGCAATTGTGAACTTATATAAGTGGCATCGGTGTTGCTACCTGCATTTACCGCAGTAAAACTGTCAATGTATACTCAAGTTAAAAACATCAAGTCGAGTTCGTGTGCGCATCACTTGATGCGAACACGACGTTAGCTAGAGTTCCTCAGTAAATTTTCAAACGAAAAAATGGTTATCGAGGTTTGTTATATTGTAGGCAAAATTAACGATGTAGATATGACATTGCGCTATGTACGAGCTGATAACCCCTTAGTCTTGTGCACTCGAGTGAAGTCAGCGAAGGAAATTACTGAATGTATATAGTATTGGCACGGACCAGTTTGATTATCGAAAAACAATCCGAATGACCC
>JASANE010022173.1:0-18700 GCA_030248225.1 Trileptium ribeirensis | reverse complement strand
TATGTCGTACTTCGTTCAGTTACGTATTGCTCCCGATGTGTTTGTTTAACCACTGAAAAATTCATCAATATTGATGCAGCAGGTGTTTACCTTACTCAAAGACTACGCAGCGGCAGAGGAACAACTAATGGTTGCTATTAGCAAGGGTAAACCCAGCGGTAATAAACTAGTTTTCGATGTTCTATATATGCAATGAGCCATTGCGGGTCGAACGTTGTGCTTAACTCTTTACGTCCGGAATGGGAACAGCAACACGCAGTATCCGCCGAATTTAGTTTGTACAAACGTCCTTTGTTGTTTCAAAAGAGGAATGTAACGGCTAATTTTCACCATTTCCTAAGTAAAATTAAATTAATCCTATGGTCTTAGCCCGGGATCTAAGGCTTGATATCAGATCCTTGTTTGTTAGCTCTTCGGCAATTCTTGTTGTTGCTGATCAGCTTTACTGATCAACTCTTGCTATAATGCTTTGTTTTGACCGCAGGAATTTTGTCAGTGATTAAAATTGAAGTAACGATTTTGCTGGAACCGTCAAATTCCAATTCCTATAAATTTTCTTGAAAATTGGCAGTGCAATTTCAGCAAAATCATTTAATAACAAGTAGGATAAATGTTTTGTGTTAAGTGAAGCCAGAGTTGTGAGGTGAACATTTAAACGAATGACATAAATATAGAATTGGTTTACTAATATTTAATTGTAACCAGAGTAGTTTTAAACATTTTAAAATGACTTATCCGCGTTCCAAGCGCGTGTGTGGCGGACTGACGTTGTTAAAATGGCTTTTATGATGGTTAATTGTCGTACTGCAGCTGTCGTAACTAATTCGGACTGTTCCTAAATTAATTCGATCATAACCAATTTGTCATAAAATAATTCTTTTAAAGTCGTTACATTTCGCTAATTTGTTTGGCTTCTGATTATTATTTTAATATTATCTTCTATATATAATTTATATCTTATATATATCTTATACATTGAAAATTTTAAATATAATTTTGGGCAGCAAGAAATAAAACAAATTCAAAGATAAGCTGAGAAAACAGTGTCTCTAGAGTATATTTTATGGCCTCGCGCGCCGAAAAGTCTTAATTGAACCTAAGGAGCCATTTCTGTTACGGTTTCTGAAGTTTTCCTGTCCAGCATTACTTTTATTCAACACGTCTATTGTTCTTTGTTTTAAGCAACTGTCATTTGCCTCTACTGTGTCCTGCTCAATACGAGAGCATTGTTGCTGTTGCAAGGAAGTTCCTCTCCTGTCACAGTGATTTTCATCATTTGCATGACAGAAAATATAAATCCTTTCATTTAAGAAAATGACTTTACTGCTGCCTCTCAAAAACAGACACTCAAAGGGGACTTCAGTTATGCCCGACAAGTCGTTAATAGTAATGATATAAATCATAGTCCCACGTTTGACGACATGAAGTTATTAGGCAAGAGCCTGTGAGTCTGGATTTTGTGGCCAAATCCTGGTAGTCTAAATTTAGTGGTCCAAAAATTGGGATGTACCAAAAAGTAAACTTCAGCAAGTACCGAATATTCGGCTTTCAATATTCTGCTGAATACCGCATAATTGATGTATATTAGTGAACTCAGGAAACAATAAAGTTGCATATGTATCTAGCAAGGCACGAGGGAACGCTAAAACACATGTTCTGTCTTCGCTTTTCCAATGTGTTTAGGCTCAAAATAAACGAATCAATGAAAAAGTATGAGGTTTTGCTGAGTGAACGTTGCCGGGCACTGATCCTATTGCCATCGTCTGAAATTCTTAAATTTATGACCCCGACAAATTTTAACCTCAGACCAGCGTTATTTCATTCAATTGTGTTATTCTTTTGCCCATCTCAGTCGTTAGAATGCAGTAATACTGACGGAAACATGTATATAAAACGACCCATGTACGAAAATATATACATATAAAACATTATATTAGAATATATGTTTAGAAAATATAATATACGCTTTAGTGCCCGGACGTTATAACGTTAGAAAAAAGAACAACGTAGAGCGGGTGGTAGCCTTCCCTACTTAGTTTTAGTACATGGCTCGCATGGGGACTTTAGATTAGGCTAAGACTAAGGCTTATGACATGGATTATACTTCGGCCCCCGGCTAGAGTGAAATTTCCAGCTAGAGTGAAATTTTAATTTTAAGGAGACTGGAAGAAATGAAGCAGAGATTTAAAACGAAAAGCAAAACCAAAGATATGCTAGTGCGTACCTGGCTTTGCAATAAATGTACCAATCTCAAGCGCCACAAAACATAATATAAAAATTGTCGTCGTCGCCGCAACCTTCAACTTTGACATAGCCAAAAGGCACAACTATGTCTTTACGACAAAATTGGGCTTCTCATTCTTCTTCTGGTTCAGTGATTGTGGTACAAAATATGGTATTTTCCTTGGATTTAGTGCATTTAAAGCCCACAGGAGTTGGGAAAAATATATACGATATTTGCTCCGTCCCATTGATATTCTCAGTCCCTAGTACCAGAAGCTATAATTGTTATTATTAAGGTAGCTCTATTGGCTCGGTCGCTATGGTTCTCATAAGACGGTGCCTGAACCAGATAAGCTTCCAAGATAATTTTTGTACCGTCTTGTCATTTTGGGCATTGTTGTCGCAAATGGGTCATGTTTCTTCCTGAAGGCAAAAGTGAACAATATAATTACATCTGGGCAATTTCGTATGGACAATTTCACGCTAAATCATTTGTTTTTGATGTCGTTATTGTTTCTCTAGTTCATTATATAATTTCAAAACATCGCTTAAGAGTAACTATTTAGTGTTTGGCCCAATTGCGAATACACTATTATTCGGGAGATTCCTACCAAAAATATGATAGTTATGTTTATGTGCTACGGTGTAGGTCATAAACTTGGAGCTAAGTTTGGAAACGGTGGCGACGTCTCTGTAATTTGAGACAGTATTTTGACATTTAACAGCAGTGGCACACATTATTTTTAAAGTCTGCATTTGAGGGTTCCATAAGCACAAATGATTAAAAACTTCAACTTTTCCACTTGCAATGAAAATATATGGTAGTAAAAAGGTATTGTGTAATAGTTACATGTAAATGGTTCGGATAGGAAGAAGGGCAGCAAAGACTAATTGCTGATATATCGCGGCATTTTCATGTAGGAATTTTGATCCGAAGTTGGTAGATACATCTCCCAGGATCTACGTCTATGCACACAAACGGCGCTTTGTAGTATAGTCAGGACTTGACGATTACACTAAATATTATATTTTAACGGGAAGTAGATGTCAAGCGAATTGAAAAGTTTAATAAATTTTAATTCAAATTTTATTACTTCCATGAAAATGAGATGAAATTTGTTTACAACAATGACAAAGGAAGAATTATAGTATTTCGACGAAAACATCCGCTATTGTAGTGCAACTGAGTTTTGGTTTGCATTTAACCCTTTCGGGGCATTAATGTGTGTTTCGAACAATGTCGACCAAACATTTACGGTGAATGGGGCCACCAAGTCGTTCAGCGAGCCACAACAATAAATCTGCAAACGTACCATGGTTTCGTGATGTAATTAGGCTCGGCTTCATTTAGATCCATTATGCGTAAATGCTTGACTCAAGCGATAGGCTAAATTTTCATTATTAGTCTGAGTGAATAATTTGTCTTTAAGCCCTCAGGGTACGACATTGTTTTCACTTTTTGTAAAATCTTACATGTTTTTACGCTGCACTTGTTATATTTTTGAAAATTCCCTGCTTTTGCTTCATGAGCTTCACTAACCAAGCTTAATGTGGAATGGTGCAAATATTTCAGATTTGTTGCGTACCTAACATTTAAAGCTGAACCAAACAAAGTGTCGTCATTGTGGCTAATTGGTGGAAAGTTGAACTATTTCGCTATGCTCGATAACAAGTGAAATTTATGCTACGCCGTTCTTAATACACCAAGCCTCAGCTGTAGGTTAAACTTAGGCCTAGATATTTATGAGCCTTATTCTAAGCTTAGTCCTAAATCGAGGCCCTGTCAACCTCTGACAATTTCTAACATCATAAAGTCTGGCCTTTAAAAGTGCCGTAAACTTGATACATTCACGTTGTACGAAATGTGCCAGGCAGTTTTTGAAAGTCCTTGGACTGTAATACAATCCACTCTTATATTCCCATTGCTAGGGAGATATTCTGTTGGAGTGTTCTGTAAAGGCAAAAAGCAAAGCGAATATCTTTTTTGAACGGTATATAATATTTCTCAAAAAGTTTTCAGCAGCTTATAATTGTTCTTGTGTCGTGTGTTATTACACAGCAATTTTAAACTAATTTTTCAAAAACAGACATATTTTAATGGTTTTACTACGATCATATAGACAGTGATTAAGGATTGTGTTTTACAATGCGGAAGATTGTTGTTTTCGATTTTTTTTTCGCTGCGTCAACTGACAACTCGAAATCGTAAAATATTTGTCACCAAGGTGAAGCAGATGACAGCATTGATCAGAGGAAATAGCCAGTTGATATATATGTGGTCTTGAGTAATAAATCTTGGCTAGTCAAAAGCTTTGTTCGTCTCCTAAGATTGCAGAAACGTTTCGTTTGAACAATAATTTGCTATTATTTCTGTAACTAAACATGAATGAGTTAAAATTATTTTTATGGAATATTTTCAAATGCATTACGGATTAAACGACAGTTTGGGTCATATTATCTGTATGAACGCGATAGGGACCGATACTGTAAATGTAGATTCTTAAGAACCAGGGGCGCGTAGGCAGGGCCGAGTATCACTGTCCCACAAATATTTTTGTAAGATATCTGGGTAAGGTCTTGAAAAAATTTTGCGCCCTCGGCGCGCGGAAACTTAAGAAAAACACGCCTCGGCCATGATCTCTAGTAAAAAAATCGCGCGGACTGAAAAACGTATTGCCCATTTTGTCAATTTTTATCAAATTTATAGTTAGTTTCGCCTCTTTTCTCATCATAAGGTGCGAGGCGTTGCTACCGGAGTTAGTTCGTAGTCCGGCCTACCCACTCCATGGATAGATAATGTGACCCCCATACAGTGAAATCCAGGCAGCGCCACTGGTAGGGACATGTCATTTGATATTGACTCATCTTGTTTGTTAATCTTGATTTTTAGGCAAAGTTACATTTTAGTAAGAAAATCCGTTTTATATTTCAAGTATATCTTCTAACTGCACCATTTATTTCTGGTTAAATTCAGTCTTTCGTCAATGCTTTGTCAGAGATATTTTAAATAAATTTAGTACCGCTGAACCGAGGTAAAGGACAATATTTTTTCACTGCCATAAGTTGCTGCTGGCATGTATTGATGCACCTTCATTCATAAGACGAAACTGATAAAATGCCCAAACTGTATGGCCAAAAAATGAGCAGTTCAACATCGGAATTTCAATTTTCAAGCCTGAGGTTTTGACCGTCTTTCTTCAGTGTTCTCCAACTTCTGTTGTGCCCAATATTACGCAAAGTTGAAGATTTCAATGCTGAGGGATTCCGGTGCCGGAAGAACTACGGTGACAGGGTCAAACTTCGGATTTATCCGAGGATAAGACAAGCTTAAAACTATTCGACCTTTTAGCGCAACAGTTTACTTTCGTTCAAATTGCTTTGTCGCCAAGAACAAACTAAGACATTTCACAATATATTAATGCAATACATACGACAGATAAATAATTAAAATGTTATAAGGCTTCTCAGCGTCAGGACCCAGTTTACTATGAAATTACGCTCTTCAAATGGCATTTACGCGTAGTCACCTGTCACAAGTCGGTGGCCTGGCAATTCCACAGGAACATCCAAGGCCAAACGTTCGCTTGACGTCGGTAGTCCTTCACTGAGCAGCCGTCATCCCGTTTGTGATGTCCCGAATAAGTGCTCTCCAAGTCGGCGAGTGTATGCGATTTTCGGATAATTTTCACGCCAATTTTATGACAGCTCCCCATTAGTCATCTGTAAAATGGAAACTTTGGCTAAGTCATAATATTGTACATGTCCATTAGAAGGCTGAATTCATCTGGCAGAACATATATACCAACAGTTGCCAGAAAGTATGTTGCTGAAAAAAGTAAAAACAATGTCACAACCCGCTGACGGCTACGATAACATGTGTCGCGTTCTTTATATAATATGCGGTATTTTTTGATTTTCCACCTCTTGCTAAACAATAAACGCATATACATGTATCATATCTATCATGAAATCAAGTTGAGACTGAACACGCCGAGAATAAACAATAAAAATACAATTGCCGTTGGGTTATACCCTAGGTAATAGAAGACATTAATTCGAGAAATACATGTTTCAAGCATGAACTCAAAGATCAACATTCTTGTGTTAAGTTGTGAGCCGTCATCTAAGAATCTTACGTATATTGTGATAGGTACTATATTGAATAAGATACACCACAAAATGTTCAAAATCGAAAATAGAAATGTCCAACTTTCAATAATAATTGGCAAAATAGATAACAAAGCTAAAAATATTTACGTTGTAATTTATGCAATTATGTTGCAGCGCTAGTAATTCCGCAATAGATGGAGTTATTTCTATAATTTTTAGTAATAATCGCTAGTAATTTCGCAATAGATGGAGTTATTTCTATAATTTTTAATAATAATCGCTAGTAATTTCGCAATAGGTCGCACGCCGCTGAAATTGGTACCAATCGACTCAGCTCAACGAGTTGAGTTCAAAAATACCGCATACGACCATTTTCCGAAAAAAAATTTTCATTTTTTTCTTTTTTTACCCAATGGTCCCACCTGTGAAATGTCACCTGAAAATTTTGAAAAAATGTCACCTGAAAATTTTGAAAAAAAAATGCAAAATAGACATGATACACCTAGATCGATCCAGCATTACAGGAGAAGCTCAATGGTACCATTCATATCGATATCTGGCCTCCCTCTGAAGTTATCCGCTAGAACAGTTTACCACTTCGGAAGTAACCCTTTGCGAACGCTCGATTGATCGATTGATGATTTATTTTCTATTTTTTTATATTTTACAGCATAATATTTAGCTATGGCAGCACGTGGCAGACCTCAATATACTAGATTTAACATTTCGCCCCTTAATACTATACTTCCTGAACCTGATATTAACAATTTGCGCATGACCTATAACCAAATGGTGCGTAGAACAAGTATATATGAAGATACTATTGTTCTGTTTGCCCAAAGGAAACTTATCGCTAACAACCAACAATGTACATGTGGCGACACGATATATTTGGCTGCGCGTAATGACCTCGCGCGCCTTGACAAGTACGAATGGGGCGCTGTAAAAATGGCCGAGCCAAATTATCTATTTGAAGCGGCTCATTTTTGCCGGTCACCGGATCACATTGGAAACGACAGTCGTGATCATTTTCGGCTACATCAACAACTTGCCGTCAAACTTCATTCGCTTGCAAACAGGAGTCGCCACAGATACCATTACGAACTGGTACAACTACTGTAGGGATGTCGCTGTGGCTTATGCGGCGTTCACGTTATAATGTCCCCGCTGTTTGGAACTTTTGACCCCCTGTAGTCGCGACCCTACCGTATAGACAGTCGGGGTGACACCCATACTGTAAATCAAATGCCGAGGGTGTACGACACACCCTTAGCTACTAAATTTTTTCTAGACAGTGTCGTACACACCCTTAGCTACCAATTTGGCGCGAATTAACTATAACGGACACCATCTGTAGCTAATGCGGTTTATTAGTCAACTGTCCTGTGGAGTTTTTCCTAAATTCTCGATATTTGTATCTATCCCATATGAACATTGCTCAAATAATTCCGAACACTGTCAATAAAACTGCCAGAAGACACGGTGTGCCTGACACTGTCGGCAAGTGGTAATACGCGTAACTAGCTACCGTTGAAAAAATTTATTAAAAACATGGGGGTGTCTAAGACACCCTGTTGTCAACAGTGTGTCTGACACTGTGAGGTGTACATAGGTTCCAAACGTTGGGGACATTATAACGTGAACGCCGCATTACGACCGTGATCTTTGGCAAAACAGCATGTTGGACGACCCTAGTATCGACGTAGAAGTTGACGAGTCGAAGTTTTTTCGACAAAAATACAACCGCAGTATGCCACGTCGTCAACAGGTGGTGGGCATGATTGAACGACAAAGGGCAAGTGTCTACTTTTCCACGTCCCCAATCGCACCATCAACACAATCATGCCTCTAATATTTCAACATATCCGACCGACAGCTTCCAGACCTACATCCAAGGACTGCGCCGCCTACCTAGCCCCCAGCAATATACTCACGCCACGGTCAACCACCATAACCGCCAATTCCTTGATCCCGACAATCCCGACGCCCATACGCAAAACATTGATGGTCTCTGGGGAAATTTGAAAAACTTCATTCGGCGACGCCAAGGTGTTCCTCATAGAGCATTCCAGCGAACACTTATTGAATTTCAGTGGCGACAACAATTCGCTAAAAATATTGCACGCCCCCCTGACCCCCCGCACTAAGTCGCTACGCCAGCTAACTGCCGCGGTTTTGGGTGCACAGTACTGGTGCTTCATCACCTGCGTTTGCCGGTGCAGTATTTCCGGATACTTTAACCTAAGCTTCAAGCTTACCCTAAAACTGAGCCCAGTCTAAACCTAATTTCCAAACATCAAAATATCCATTTTTCGCTTGCATTCCCGATATCGGGAGCCATATCTTCTTGTGACGGACAGTAATCGTCACATCCTATACATCGCCGTATAGCACATTTCATTTTCGAAATTTGAGCCCAATCGGTCAATCCAATCCAAAGTTATTTCCAAAAAGGTCAAAAAACCACAACCCATATTTCTAAAAAAATCCGACCCCTGAAATTGGGCCCCTCTCCTGAACCCCCTTGAAGAGCTAGAGCCCTGAAACCATTTCCATTCGAAAGAGCAGGAAAAGCTGGTTCATAGGGGTTAGGGGGGTGACGATCTTAAGCGGAGCTTTAGGAAAAAATTTGCCGAATAAGCCTCTATACCCCAAAAAATCCAAATAAAAAGGACAATAATTTAGCATCATCAGGAGGTTATACCTGAAAAGGCGCTACCCTGATCTCGAAGAGATCTCTTTTGTGGGTAAGAAATGATTGCGGGTCCAGAGACTATGTGGGCTATACTGAAAAGATGGTGGGTTCCTTCTCTGATTTTTCCCCTTCAGCCCAATCAGGGCCGTAATATTAAAGTAAAATTAGACCCAGCGTTCAGTTGAATTTGAATACAAGAATCTTTTTAAACACACATAAATTGATGATAAATGTGTTATAACTTAGGTACGGGTGAGAAATCTGCATTGTAAACACATTATAAGATGTGTTTATTTACATATAAGATTTGTTTTTGACTTTATGGTTAGTACAAGGTTCTGGAAATCAACATTTTTATATTGAACGACAAAGAATTTCATTATCATCTACTGGTAAACATTCCCGTAATGAGACTTATAAAAAAAGTGTTCATTACTAAAAAGGGTCCAAAAACCGGGTTCTGGCACGTCTGCAAAGGGTTTAAAATAAATTAGAATGACTATTGAGCGGAGCGAAGTGTTTTTGTAATAGGGGTAAAATTGTCACGTCTGTCCGCCCGTCCGTCAAACTCCTCAATAACCAGGTACTAGGTCGACTTCAAATTATTTTGTTGAAAAGGCCTAATATCCTTCAGGTGCAAGGGATATAGTTTTTGTCAAAATTTGTTTTAGTTAATTAGTAATTAACAAATTAGTTAAGCGTGTTAAACTATTTTTAGAAATTTCAAAAAAATTGCTTACTTTTCAATGAATAATTGGTGTAAAGCTATTATTTTGGTGCATATACTAAATCACGCCTTGCTGATGACGAATCTAGTGTTTATTACTATTTGAGAAAGTTTAAAACATGCTAATTAGTTAATTAGCTAAATACTAATTAATCATTAATTAGCAATTTTTTAAATTTTCAAAGTGCTCAGAAATGAAAAAATTGTAAACGAAGGTTATCTATGTTTCTGATCATGAATAGCTACTTGGCCGTATAAGCTAATTAGTTAATTAATTAATCAGCTAATTCGTTATTTTTATGTAAATTTGGAATTTGCTTGGCTCACTTTTTTTTGTGATTTATAACGTTTACTAGTTATAAACATATGTTTTATCACGATTCCTCTTTGTCCTTACTAGTTTTGCTAATACTAATTGCTAATGCCCAATCTTAAAGCTCTACAACAATAAGGTTTTGGATTAAAATTTACAATGGTCAATATGCATTACGCCAGGCCCGTGCTTAGGCTGTGGTGCCCCCCCCCCCCAAGACATAACCTTGTGGGCCCCTGAGATTCTGACATTTTTCCTGACGGAGTAAAACTGCTGTAAGACTAGTTGGAGCATATTGCGATAAAATACCTTGCTCATAGCCTACAGGCTTTTCTGCACTGGTGTATCCATGGGGGCTCGACAAACCAACCAACCTGAACTGTGTTCCGAACGGGCTGCGATAGTACATTTAGAGAACATATTCAATACTTATTGACATTAAAGAATGTGTATACAGCTATAGCGAGTGGATGTTTTGGGCAGGAACCATATAACCACGCTCTAACATCAAATTACATATTTAAAGTGGTTTCTTTCGAAGCTTTTGTTCTTTAAAACACCGAACGATCGTAATGATTACGCCATACATATATGAAGTTTCACTGCATTCGTAAAACGAAATTTGAAAATTGGATACGGGAATTAAACTTGTACCGCTGTCACGAACGATGGGGCGACACTTTTATCTTTGACAGCGAAAAAACTTTGATCCCAAGGTGAAGGGTATTACTGTTTGAGCCGTTAAAGGGACTGCCGTGTTCGTAAAACAAATATAATTCTATGTATACCCACTGATGGGAATAAGGTTGAATAAATTGATCCACCGTTTGATTTTTTGGAATAAAATTACAACCAAGCCAGTCGACAGTTGAATTGTACCAATAAATATAAAATCGTTTTTAAACACGCAATTGTATTATAAATGTTGTTTTAATTATATTTTCTCAGCCCCATCCATATGTCACGAAGAGGTTAAGCCTTCGCGACACTCGAAACCAGGAGTACAAATCCCTTCATTGTTACTAAAATTGTAAGACGATACTACGACTGTTGTAATTGGAAACGGATTTTAATTTCTCCCATTTTATATACAAGTCTCCCGAAGCGCAGAGCGTAACGGGTTAGCTGGCCCAGCAAAAGATTGGCCAACATGTACAACAACTCTTTCACGAAGGACAGATCCTGGTCTGAACCTCTTTTCCGCCAGGTCGAATCGTGTCTGGAAAATGCCCAGAGTAGATAGCACCCCTGTCAAATATTTTCAATTCTCAAATTTTGGAAATATACACTGGGCAGTGTCATTTAACAGATACGATTACGGGAGCTTTAGAAGATTTTAGCCATCTGTCGTCTCCGGCCAGTTCGGGTCAATCTGTATTTATAATGTTAGAGATTTGTAATTTGAACTTACACGTGTTTAAACATAAACGCATTTACACACATAATATCTCACATATAAGTTGATACAAACGAGTTTAGATGGATTTTAAATAGTGTATATATATTAGGGTTTCTCAT
Source organism: Trileptium ribeirensis (assembly GCA_030248225.1). Taxonomy (NCBI): domain Eukaryota; kingdom Metazoa; phylum Nematoda; class Enoplea; order Enoplida; family Thoracostomopsidae; genus Trileptium; species Trileptium ribeirensis. Next base: position 7,114 of record JASANE010022173.1, on the reverse strand, counting down.
TTTTGATCCTGTTTTTATAATAAATAACCAACCGGTGAAACTTACGCCATATACTTTTAAATTGGACGTGTCTCTTTGGTAATTTATTGGCTATCTTGTTTTAAGCCAGGCATGTCTTCTTGGAACGAGGACAGGTTACGTTTTCAATATATACGTCCTGTAAAACCAGTTGTTTGATGTAGTGAAAATTCTAACTTAACACGGAAACGAAACGTGTGAAGCTACACAGAAATTTCTTTTTCAGACCACCTTTCCGGCTTTCCTCTCCAATCAACTGTGTAATGTGACAATGTGTTTTGTATTCAAACATGATAACAAAGTTTGCAAAAGCGGAGACCGATAGTCTGTCGAAGAATCTGGGATTTTATCAGTAGTTTTAATACAAAGCTACAATGGAAGTCAAAAATATGTCATCAATGCAATGAGGCCTTAGAGGTAACAATTGATATATAGGAGAAGTACGCCAAATATGGACGCCTTTTTCAACAACATATTGATCATAGGGAGAGCTGGTTTCTTAAATGGGCAATAGGATTCCTAATCTGAACGCAGGATTCCTAATATGGACTGTCAGAAAATTTTTCAGATACTACCCGAACTATCGCTGGACAGATGCTGTTCAAAGCATGATGCGCAGTGTAAACAGCAGAAATATCGGTATACCTGAAAAGATACACGAACGATCATACATTGGATCCCGCCGGGATTCGAACACGGATGTCTAGCTTGCAAGACTAGCGCGCTACCATTACACCACAGGCCCCGATCACAGCGTGTTCAGCTACGCTATACATGCTAGCGTAGTGAGATGCTACATACCTTCACAAAATTTAAATCAAATCCAGGTTCAGCGATAACAACAACGAAAACATGAAAGATTAAAGGTTCTGGATGCTTACAAAATAAAGTACACTTTGTATGACCCTAAAACACCTGGTCGCAACACTTATGTACCTACCACGGCAGTATCTCTATTTTGATAAAAAAGCGTAGTTTAATCATTATTTTCGCAAAATTTATATCAATTTTGTTCAATAGTAGCAATAGAGATGAGTAACATCGACGAGCTAAGGCCTTTCCTATGATCTGAGCAGTCTCTGCAGGACGATTGAGGTCGCGGTCTTACCAGTAACTGATCTGTATATCTGATGTATCTGAGCTGTCACACCGCTTTTTAATAAGTAACGAAGAACAGCTTTTCAAAACAACTTACTCTCGCCCTGTAGCATCTCACTACGCTAGCACGTATAGCGTAGCTGAACACGCTGTGATCGGGGGCTGTGGTGTAATGGTAGCGCGGTAGTCTTGCAAGCTAGAGATCCGGGTTGGAATTCCGCTGGTCCAATGTATGATCACTCGTGGGTCTCTTCACACTAACCAATGGCTCCCTGCAACATCTGTGATTATGGGGTAAGTAGCAAAGCCCGGAAAGATTTCCCACTCGTCCTTGAAATCCAGACGAAGTATCTGCCCGAACAATGGAATAATATTAATCGAATCTTATAATTTGTAGTTTGAAAATTTTCATTTTGATTGAGTTGGCCGGATCTGAGCTGTCTACATCTATTAATTTGACAGACAGATATTTTCTGTTTTGCTCTAGTTTGACTTGGAGGACTAATTTTATAAGGTCTAAACTTGAAATAAATTTGTTTTAGCAATAATCTATTGACATGACCTTAAAGGTAATTTTCACTACGCGTGATCTGTGTGTGTAATATCGACAAACACAAGTATGACACTTCCCAACACTCTGTTTTCGGCTCGACCATTGCCGATTTTCTCCGATTTTTAACTGTTTTTGCTAACATTTTCACAATTTTGTCAATTTAGGCCTATTTTCCGCTATTTTTGCTAATTATTTTACCATAAGTTTCGCAAAAGGGATACGCCCAATTGCGGAATTTTTGAAACAGTCTGACATATGAAACAATGTCTAACGCCTTCGCAAAATCAATGTGTACTGTAGCAACATATTTTGCAGAATCCAATGTTTTCAAAAATCTGAAAACATGTGATTTTGTGGACATTTGCTGATTTGGACTGACTATTCCAGCTTCCGTAGGCCTTCTATTATTTCTATTATTCCAACCACCGCGTTGGTAGCTACTATTTAATTACGTTGAAATCGGTGACAGTCAACAATTGGCAGCGGGATCAGGTGACGGCTCAATTTTTTGTCTTCATGATAGCTAATTCGCTTTTGAAACTTAGCTCGCTCTTCACGTATCGTCACTGAAAACCCCTAAAGCTTTACGTTATAAAACAAGTGAATAGTAAATTTACCAACTTTCATTTCATCGTGTAAAAATGCAGTTTTCACAAGTAGGTGTTAGAACGCTTTCCTTGTTGAAGCCAAAGAACCCATTTTTCTGGCTTAAATTTCAAATTCTTTGGATCTTGTCAAGTACTTGTTTCTTCGACTTAAGCATAAAAATTTATTGGTACACTTTTTCGTTCCCATCTTTTTGGGACACTACAACTTTAGGCATTTTACGTTGTAAATAATTTAATATTTTCAAGGAATTTCCATGGTAGTTGGAATCTCGCCACTCGCGGCGCCCAGTATATTATTAAGTATTATCATTAAAACAGGGTGGTTGACCATAAAGTTTTCCCAGATATAGTTTACACAATATACCTTTCAGCCATAAAAACTAAAATCACTGTGTTGAGCCACCAGGAGGGGTCTCAAGGCAGCATTTGGGGCGATTGTGGATGCTTTAAACGACTATCTTCCTTTATGTATATACACAGAGTGTTGTTTCCCAATGTTTGCTTCTATAACGTTAAATCAATTTGGCTTCGTATCTATGTTTACCGTCGTTTCTGCGTCGTTTGGGGTTGCCATTATACCTTTATATCTGATAAAAAAGGCTTTCGTTTAATTGACGGGAAGACGTGAGGCGATAGTAAAACTTTCCAAGTCGGTATAAATGGAGTGTGTGTCGGAGGTTTATTAGTTAGAAAGATTTCGTCTCCGATAGGTTTGAAAAATTGTGCCATCAACCAGTCGCGTTGTAAAGTTTGAGTCCTTATGATTTTCCTAAGCATTTTTTCTTATTCTCTGAAACAACAGAGACTAGAGGTGAGTTGCTGAGTAGAGCTATTGAGTGATGATATTGAAGCTCGGGTTGTTCCTGGGCGTTATCTGGTTCGGCTCAGTTTGCTTCTTTATACCCGCTCGACCCGGTTCGGCTGTACCTATAGAAAATCAGGCTCGGCTTGTCTCTTAAGTTTGCGATTGCCACAAAGAGAACCTCTCAGCAATTTATAGAAAGCGACGAAGGAGTGTCTTGGTCTTTGATGTGCCAAGGCGAGTAGAGATGTAGGGTAAGCTGCTCTTACTGCTGAATCACTGTAGTCGAGCTGTTGTTGGTTTATACCGTTATATTTGTTGTTTTAGTGAGTTCTTCAGTACCAACGCGACTTTCCCAGGATCGGCTTTTCATACGTCGGATACCAGAAGTTAAATTCTCGCCTCGGTGACCGTTTACTCTTCGATATATTTATTTCTTATTTTTGAACAAGTCTTAGCCGGTCAACCGTGGTTTGTTCAAATTTTATTACTCAGCATATTTCCATTTTTGTAAAGAAAAGCTTCAAATTGAATTGTTGAGTGCTGGAAATGCAGAATAGATGACAAGGCACAATTCGATGGGACTACAGGCAAAGACTCCGTTTCCTGGAACCTGCTTGAATATCATCCGAAATGGTTGTATTTGTAATTTGTGTTTAATAATCCCTTAAACGAAACGCCAACAATCTGCCGGCGAGTCCTTGTCTTCAATTTGTTCAACTTTCGCGCCTCAAAACTGGTTCTGCAATGACGTTGTGAAGGAGGTTTTTAGTTTTACTTTGTTAACGCATTGATAAATAAGGGTGTTGCCAGCAGTTCTTAAAGTGATGGGGGGGGGCGTAAACAAAACTCCGCCACTTTTGTGTATTTTATATTCATTCATCGTGTAAATTCTCCCGTACAACAGGAGTGCGGCATCTGACAACCCCTCCTGCGATTACCCATCTCAGGATAAAGAAAAGACAATTTTTGCGACGGAAAAGTTTTGGCGCTTTGACTGCGTTTTTGCAGTTTTCATCGTTTTCCATCTGCCCAAACATCTGACTTGCAGTGTTTTGTGTGCGGTTTAGTTTAACTTTATAACGCTGTTTCTTGTGTAATGATAGCCTATGTTCATTGTGCGTTGTCCAAAATTTTGTTAATAGATATTTTAGATGACCGGGTTTAAAAGCACAAGACAATTTCAGATCTGGACTCTATTCCTAATTGTGCCCCACCAGGCACTATGCCCATTCCCTTATATTTGGTGTCATGTCAAGTGTTTCCCATACCTTATTATGCCAATCTTCAAATAATCGTGTCAGGTTTTGTCTCGCTAAGTCAACTACTAAGTCTGGGCACACAATTAAACTTAAAATTTTTGTCCTGGTTACTTAGCCAAAGCTTCCCTTTATTATAAGGGAAATTTGACATGATCCAGTCTATGTCATTCCGCGCAGACGATTTAACTTTCAAACGTGAGTTGTATCCTTAAATCGATCCCCACAGTGCGTACATGCCTTTTCAATTTGGTGTGATAGCGTCGGTCTCCACGGCTCATTTCTGCAAAATACCGGACATATCCATGTGAAAATATCCACAGTCGATCGTATAAAACATTACTTTCATTCTTGATTAGTAAAACTTTGCAATTTTATAACTCCGTAGTAACAAAACTGGTAAAACTATTAATTTCAAGTTTTGCAAAATTTAAATCGAAATATTTCTATAAGTCTTTCAGTAAACCGCTATTGGCACGAATCCGCCCACTTTATGTTTATCCTTGTGTCACCTACTCCATTTGGAAAAAAACAAACTTTGTGTTCATTAAAAACCAAAAACTCCAAAATTTGCATGAAACTAAGCTGTTATAGCCAGCCAGGATCACGTCGTCCTGGTGAGGTGGTTTCTTCTGTTGCCGCAATGTATTTGCATTGAATATTAATCCAACTAAGCGCCAAAGAGGTGATTTAGAGAGATGGTGCCTGCTGAGGACTAGCCAACGTATATGTAGGGTGTCCCAGAAGTGAGCAAAAGGCGCTTTATGGCATTTATAGGTCCGCGTCAATCGATGCAGCTATCCTGAAAATTGGCAATCAACCAGTTTCATAGTGATATGGCATAATGAGCGGCCCGCCATTCTATTGGAACAAAATTTGTCACACTCGTCCAGCTGTTCAAATTGGAGCCAGAAGTCATTCTTCATCGTTCGCATATACCCGTCACCTTTAACTGTTTGGGCAAAAAAGCCCAAACTAACCCTAACCCATTGACTATTCACTGAGCAGTCACCCTCGGCAGCCCAGCTTCCACCGACAAATGGCCTTGCAGTGCGATTTACCACATTCGTCGCGCACAATACCAACACTGTCAGACCTAGTCCGTGTGCGTGGGCGACCAGGTTTAGATACATCCAATACTAGCATGGAATATTCAGTTAAGATCAAAATATGCATTTGTTATTCCGGGTTGGTAAAGACGAATCATGGCGCCATTGGCGAATAACTTGAGACAAATTGTTGGATTTTGAGCACAGTCTTGCTGTTGTAGGTTTGTCGCTAAGAGAAAGGCGCTAATAAGCCATTTGGTAATATCCAATTATGATGTTTCCACTATAAAAAATAAACAAAATTATCTCAACTGGTTGTTGAGTTAGGACAGTTTTCATTACTTCTGAAGCACCCTGTAGCTGCCAGTCGAAAAAGCGCTATTTATCGTATTAGTGGCATGTGGGGACTCACCCATTTATGAAATCCATGATTGTGTATGAGCTGTTTTCGTTCAGTCACCCTGACGACTGTATCTCCAAGCGGATAAACAGTCAAGAGGAAAAGCTCACCTGAGGCGGGGCTTTTGATTAAGGAATGTCTTATATTTCCGTAAGCAAATTGCTTTCTTAGCAGCTTGTCTACTATCGATAGACCACTTTGGACCTACAATTACATGTGTGTGATGTATTAGTTCTGAAATCATTTCTCTAAACTGCCGGTGTCACAGCTCGGTGCCTGAGATTGTTTAAGAAATGCTGATTTGTAACGGCGAAGCTCGATTTAGTAAAAGACAAACTCGCCATTGAACATATGGCTGCAATTGATCGATCGCAAAACATCTATTTACTGCAAGCTCACAGTTTTTCTAATTGTTACCTTAAATTCTTGTTATTGTTTTCAGTCTTAATTATAATTTGTTTTCCTAATTTGAGGCAGCTCAGGTCAGCTTAACCTGCACTTTTTGCAATTCTGCAATTAATTATTGCTACTACTCCATCACTTACCACCATGCGCGTTGCAATAGCGCTTTGATGTGTGTGGCATTGTTGTTATAATTAGACCCCAGTTGGTTAGCATTTTTAGTTCAATCTAGTTTTTTACCTTATGGCAAGCCTAGTATTTGAAATTTGTAACATTTCGACGAAAAATGACGTAGTGTTTGCTTTAGACCGTCCATTTTTACACTGGAATTGCCTGTGTTTTTAATTGTAGAATCGATTTCGAGAGATAATGTTCTGCGGAGGTTAGCAGGCTTATACTCAGTCCGTTTTCACATTAAGCCATGTCCTATTCAATACCATTTGTTCCTGTATTGCGCACTTGCGCCTTTGGGGGAGCCATTAGGCCATGCCCCGAACCCACCAATTTTTGAACTCTAAAAATAGTAAGGTCCCTTACTTATTTTTTCAACATCGGTGAATTATACATTGAAGATGTTCCTGTGATATATTCCAATAATTTTTTTATTTTATTATGCTAGAACACGGCTTAATCCCCTCATGCAAACTACGTCCAAGCCAGCAAATGCACCAACAGCAACACAAACAGTGGCCAACGCAAGCCGTCCGCCCCGAGGGAGTCTATGCGATCACCAATCATCTTTCTTCAAAACAAGCGCCACACACAGATCTCCGATCAAATGACAGCACGGATGACTGCGATATTGGTACCCTTGCGAGTAACTATAACATTTCTGACAATAAACAATAAATCAATCCAAACGACGTGCCGAGTTCGCTACTTTGGGACTATTGAATGCTCGGTCACATCATACGTCGGCTCACAA
>JASANE010022172.1:0-12827 GCA_030248225.1 Trileptium ribeirensis | reverse complement strand
GCTAATATTTGAAAAAATGCCTAAGCTAGTTTCATACTGGTTAGAGGTGTCCTGCATTTTACTTTTTTAGTTTCAGTCTTTATGTCTTTACTTCTCTGGAACGACATAGATGTTGAAATGCTTAGTGTTTTTGTGACACTAAATGTCGAGTTCGAGCACTTTGAATATAAATAATAATATTTAATCATATTTTGTTCCCAGCTGTGATGATAAGAAACCGGTGTTACTTTTGGTTTTATGTACCTATTCCACATGCGCTAACGGCTTCTAATGTGAAAAATAATTCATAAAACTCCTGTATTTTTTGAAGGTTTTTGGTAAATTTTAAAACTTTACGCCTGAATTGGCATTAATAGAAGTAATTAACGCGATGTACTTTTAAAATGCCATTAAAATTTAATTACCTTCATATATTATCGGAGTATTACAAATTTCTTATTATTTCCGTCAGCACCATGAAAACACATTCAATTTTAAAACCTTGCTCAAACTGCCTCATGCAAAGAATGCATCTCATTTGCGCGTAGACTAAAAATTACCACCACGAAACGAGAAAATTCATACCTACGACATCTGATTCGATTGCTCACATTTCGCATAATATAATGTAAACGTTAAACGGATTGAAAATTTTGGAGCTTCGACGCTGCGTGCTGTCAGTGATAAATTTACAAAGTACAGGAAGCCAATATTATTAAATATTATGGGCAGAAACAGATCATCTAACAATTTGGCAGACACCTAGTGCAACGATTTTTACATAAAATTTCGTCGAACACTTTTCATGATGAATCATGCTACGAAAGCTGCACTACAAGCATACAATCGATAATGTAATAGCTCGAGTGGTGACATCAAGAAAGAAATGTCGCGGTTGTTACAATGGAAAAATGCTCTGTTTTCGATTTAGTACGGTGTTCTATGGTGTGTTGCACTTGGTTTTCTGTACCTTACAAAGACATTGCGGTGGAAAATTGCGCTGTTGATCACGAAAGAGTTTTGGAGTGGAAATAGACAAATTTTTGAAACTGGTAAATAGATTACCTCTGATCATGTTCCCCTTTTTTCACTTTATAACAAATCCTGTAATTGATGTGTATGGTAATGTTTAAAAGAAACTGCGACAGATAGTGTAACGGTGGTCGAACGCTTGAGTGATATTTCACTTTAATATGTCGTTTTACGGCAATTAAAAAACATACATGGTTATATACTAAAAGAACGTGTGTAAACAGAGTTTAATCCTATTTTTATTTATTTTTGGGCTGCTATTTAAGAGCCGTATATCTCTTCCACGAAAAGTTAACAAGCTAAAAACAAGGTCAAGTCATAACAAATTTAACAAGTAGTAATCACGTGAATTAAAAAATATCCTTAAGACAAAAGAGATAAAACACTTGAAAGCCTGAAAAATGATAAGTCAAATACCAACACAACTTTTTACGCTACTCAACAAAAGCATCTGAATACGTTTTCAAAAGCCAAATTAATATTGTCAAACTACCGCACAATAATATCTGAATGTCAACAGCCCTACGTTAATGTTATAATATTGGTGATGGTAAAAAATCCGGATATCCGGATACGATTTCATATCTCGATATTGTCCATTCTGACAATGCATCCGGTGAGCAGTTGCAAAATTTTACTGATAGATAAGCCAGAAAACCCTTGAATTCAGGATGCCGAGAGTACACTGTTTACAGAATATGATTTCCTATGACATTTTGAAGAGAGATTTTTAGTTGAATCCACATTTATTGTGGACTTAGGCTGTCAGTTTTAGAGTATATACAGTACTCGCCAAAAATGACCGTCGCATTTCGAGCGAGTCTCGAGCGAGTCGCGAGCGAGTGGCTCGCTCGAGATTTCGCAACTATTTAAATTAATAGAAAATTCTATTTTTAGAACAAATTTATTTCGAGCGAGTGTCGAGCGAGTCGCGAGCGAGCGACAGTCATTTTTGGCGGGTACTGTATTTGTTTTACTTCAACGAGATGAAGACACCGTCTCAGCGTAATGTTTATTTGGAAACCTAAAATATTTCCACTTTCAAAACTATTTCCGTTCTTTTTGTCTTTTCGCCGCAAACCAATTTTTGATACGTTATTACTTACTGTAGTAAAAATGTATTTACACGCAGATTTCAACTCATTAATCATTTGCCGTTTTAATTTTTTGGAGGATTTTTTATCTGAATAACCAAATAACCCGTCAATATTTAACATTTTTCGGACTTACAATATTTTGAGCCTGATCTAGATTTTAAATTTTCAGTTGATTTTTTGGAATATCTATATTTCTCAAGTTGACTTTAGGTGTTGCAGCTTGTTGAACCGGAGCTAGCGTAGTTTCCACTTAGGGCGCTATTTGGGAAAATCCTGAAACTTTCCTTGTCGGTGAAACTCATGACTCAACTTTCTATGAGGGGATGGATTTGGATAAAATTTTTGCTTGATTGAAAACGTAACGATGACGAGCTCTTTAGTAGTTGAACTCTAAGAGCTCCGACCCCATCTTCGGGACCAAAATCGCAAAAATTAAAGGTCATTTGATGAATTTGGAAACACCAGTTAGTGTTTCGCAGCTTATATCTCGCGTCACAGGCTTCCAGAAACCATTGACGGAAACCTGCTCGTGGAGACCTACAGCTTTGCTCAACAGCACTTTTTATAGAACCACTGTCAGGACCGCTTTAGCATCGACGAACTCGATTTTCTGAATGTAATTTGTCTTCGTTTGCCTGGTTATGTATTGGTACCGGGGCATCACAAACGATATTAAGATGGGATGCGGTACCATCTTCTACATGACAACACTCACATGATCTATCCCCAGTCCCATAATACATTTATGTTTATTAAAGAGACAATGCCCGGTGAGGAGCCTACAAGATATGCCAATCCTCTTCTTATCCAGCATTCGTATCCGTTTAGCCATTGCCCAATTATATACTGGTAAAAATGTCTTAAGTTGCCTGTAAGACTGCACTTCTATCTTTGTTCCACATTTTCCCAAATGCGATCCTTAACCCGAGTGGACAAAGTCTTCAACGCCAAGCCTACAGCCAGTACCGGGAATATGTACGCCATGGAAGCTGTTTTTTGGCTAGATCGTCCGCAATTTCGTTCCCTATATACCCACTATGCCCTGGTATCCAGAAGAAGGTAACAAAATTTGACTTTCCAAGTTGCTGCAACCCCTTTTTACAACACTTTATAGATATTCGATCCAAGTTGTTATCTAGGGCTTTGATAACCGCTTGGCTATCACTGGCTTAAGTATCTTATCAAAAAACAATCTTTATATCTCAAACCTTTAATGCATCATAAAATAAAGCAGTAGTTGCGAATGGCGAAGTCTAGTACACAGCCTTTGAAGTTTAAATAAAAGTTTTTAGGATATGGTTTTCCATTATCTGGATTATCCGATACATCCCACAATTTAACTCGTATATGGTTACCCATATACCTGCTTATCACTAGTTATCATATACCTTATGCGACATTACGTAATTTTACTGGATTGTCTTCCATTTCACTACGTAGAAGTTGCTCTATTCAGTGCAAATAAACCTGAATATTCACATCCACACTATTACTTCCGCAACAAAGCACGCCTCTGTAAACGTTTTCGTACTCAAAAGCGGACTTTTAAAGAAAATAGTCGGTATTCAGTACCTTGGTACATGCCATCAAAAATAGTCTATGTAGAGTTTTTCGGTATGATGAATAGAATGATTTGCTTATCTAGAGTCCATCGTGCATATTTCATGCCTTTTCCATGGGTTTAACGTCAATGAACCAGATTTACGGAATATGGTCCGTCTGCACTTGTTTGGTTACGTTTTGCAGATAACAAAGAATAATTGTCTATATACGTTTTCCGATAGGCTGAATACGATGGTTTGGTTATCTAGAGTCCAGTACGAGTACCTTATGCCTTTTCAAACGTTTTCATCGGATTTAGGGTCAACGAACCCCATTTCCAGAAAATAGTCTGTCTTCAGTAGTTTGGTACATGGCATCAAAAATAGCCTATGTAGACATTTTTCGGCATGCTGAATACAATGATTTACTTATCGAGAGTCCACCATGCATATTTCATGTCTTTTCCATGGGTTTAGAGTCAATGAACCCGATTTCCAGAATATAGTCCGTCCAGTTGTTTGATTACGTATTGCGTACATGTCACCAAGAATTGTCTATATAGGTTTTCCGGTAGGCTGAATACCATGGTTTGGTTATCTGGAGACCAACACAAATACTTGATGTGTTGTCAGTTGTTTTCGGTGGGTTTAGGGTCGCGCAGTTAAGGGTTTTCAATGTCTTTAGGGCTCAGGAGATGGATGGTACATTCATCAAACAAAGCCTGTTACAGGTGATTAAACAAAATGAAACCACGCTCGCTCCGTTTCGCTTTCGCTTGCGAGTTACTATTGGTATTATATAAATCCAGCTACAACAAGGGCATCAACAAAATACAAATTCTGTTTAATACTAAAAGTACAGCACTAAGTTTTAGCGTTGTTGATGCTCATGCCGTTTTGGAACGTAATTCCAGGGACGCTACCATACAAAATCAACTGTATCTAAGGAAACCACTTTAGTCCTCTTGTATATTATTATTTTTATTATACTGTAACGTGTCATGATTTACGGTATTGATTTTAACATAAGCTTACATATTTGTATATATACTATACTAAAACACCTTATGGTTTTCGGAAATTAAATGATATGAACCTTTATAAGGAAAGTGAGGATAAACTCGCATATCATGTATTATACACTAAATCATAGGTGTCGATGGAGGGTAGGTGTGGGTTACCCCCACCACGTGTCACTGAGCCCCATTGTGACAAAATTGGCAAAAATAGTGGAGGTACTTCGGGCAAGCCGAGCTCTACTCCTCGGGACGTCGCCTACTGTCTACCCACCTCAACCTTAGACAACTGTGCACTTTACTTTTAGCCGTAATTATTTTCGGTATTAGTTTAAATGAACCGTCACATGAATTTAAGCATCATCATACACCAGGGGAGTACCCCGAATTCCGGTTCCGGAGAACACAGTGTTCCCTGTTGCCGTTCCCGCAAATGTAAAAGCCATACCAGAATAGCGGTTTAAAAATTCTGTTTTAAATTGTCCACATTTTTGCCTCATCTGTGGTCCAATCATACGTTATATACACACAATGATCAAGTTCCAACACAATCAAACAAAAGAAGAAACTAAATCAGCAAATTACCCTGTGAACCGTAAGTTTGACATAATTTCAGTATGAATTTTTCATCTTCACGCGGCAGGAGTTTTTTCAACAAAACAAGCTGGGTTGATGCTTGCAGCTGCTTACCCATTCAGAAATCTGCGGTATATGTTAGAGTTGAGCCGGTCCAGGTTAATGTACATAATAGAGTATGGATTATTGAAGTACTAAGCTTTGCTAATATAAATTGAGTGAAGCACTAGCCAGTGCGCTTGTAAACTTTGAAATCAGTCTGATTGGAGTAGAGTCACATATCTGCAAAGCAGCCTGAAACTGCATTCTAGAGAACGAACCATATGTATTGAAAATGTGTCTCATTTATAGCATTCTGATCAGAAAATCATCATCATCATCTAACTGATGGGTGTTGGTTGCGCAACGCTAGCCTGAACAATGTCCCCGGCCAACATCAGAAAATTATAGTATACCTTATTATTTTTAGAAACATATTAAAAAATAATTTCAAGTTTCCTACGGAATAACCTGTAACGAACGTATGTCTAGTAAATGGAGGCGATTGGAGACAGAGCAAAATTGCTTAGTAGTTAGTTCTACCATCCGTGCGTTGCAAGAATTTTTAGTTTACGCAAACCTGTAGTACAGAGGAAGGGATTTTTCTGCTGGTTGTCCAAGAAAACCGACATCTTGATCGATTAATAAATATTTTAGCTTTCTCAGTTTCTTCAAAGTCCCATAAGGGCAATAATGTTATCGCAATACATCAAGCATAATGTATAATTTATCTTTAATATGTTTTTCAAGTTACTCTTTAAGTTCACAGTGTCTTCATTTCGTCTTTCATCTCCTGTACTATATACTTTCAAATACAGGGTTTCGGTAAATTTCCTTTCCATTTATTCCCTGACATATACTCATAATATTTAACCAATATTTTCCTATGGGAGTGTTCGATGGAGTGATATTGCACTAGGCAAGCACCAACAGTCGCGGCCAATAAGTGCAATAGAAAACAATCGAAATCGCAATCGATCGAAATTTTGTTTAATCGCAATCGAAATTTAATCAAAAACTCGAAATTTTACAATTTTGAAATTTATGTGACGGCGACCAAATCAAAAACGATCGAAATTTCGTATAATCTAAATCTATCGAAATTCCGATTGATTATTTTGCACTTATTTCTGGCTGTGACAGCAATATCAGATTACTGTAACAAGTTGTTGACGTTCATTTCACACTCCTCATAAGGCATATATATATAAAGTGGCTATATCTAACCTTTCTACATAGAATTGTCCGGCCCTAAATACAGCAATAAATTTAGGGGTATCCGCCAATCGATCCACATGTTATACGCGTTGTAAAAAATCTGCTAGGTGTATAAAAGCTGCAAAATATAAAATTCCTAAATACTACCCTTTCTAATTTTTATCGAAATTCTGGAATTGAATTATATTCCACGCCTTATGGTGTGTCTTATCATAACGTATTAAAGATTTATACCCGACTAGTATGATAGCCTTGGACTTAAAAGAGAAATGAAGGAGTTGGTACGTCCTTGTAAGATAGGGTGATCAGCAAACTTGCAAGAACGTAATTTATCTCACCATAAGCAGCATATCGTTTTCAGACTTAACCAGCTGTGGTGAGACGAGGTTAGCAATCATGATTCCCAGCGGATTCGCTGAAAAGAACAAACGACCATGAACATGTATCATTATGCGAGACTTCACCGCCAATTACAAAAAAATCCATATGCTGAATTAGTAATTGTATTATTGAGCGGAGCGAAGCGAAGCCGAGCGAAGCGTTTTTATTTTATGTCTGGGAGTACAAAGGTCGATGTCCGTCCGTTCGTTCGGTCCGACGGATCTCAAGAATCACTGAACCGATTTAAAATTTTTTTTGTTTGAAAGCCTATCATGTCAGAATGTACACTTGATATTTGGGATTAAGAAATTTTGAGTGGTTAATTAATAATTAGCTAATTAGTTAAGCTTATGCAGCTAAAATAGAGAATTTTGCAATATTTGTGTTATTTATTGAAATAGAATCGTTTCGATCAAGCCACTATAGGGTTTTTGGGTCGAAGAATTCAAATATAATATTTTTACCAATGATAAAGCCCTATGCAATGTAGTTACAAGAACATAAAATTGACTACATTCGTAATGCCACAGCCCAAGCTCCGCTCACAGATGTAGTTCCACTACCGACTAGTTTGATTAGATATATAGTACTTGGGCGGGAAGTGTAATAATAATAAAAATAATCAAATAATGCGTTAAACGACCAAACAATTTTGAAAGCAGCAAATGGTGAGCAATGCACGACTGAGTACATCAGATTACACCAATTTATTGAAATAATAAATTTTGTAGTTGCTGATTATTCGTACGAAAGACGAAAAATTTTATGCTCGATGAAAATGTATATTAGAAGGCTTTGCTTAAAAATGTCACTTCCAAAAAATTTGCTGGGACAGAAATTAATTAATTTAGAAAATATCTGTATACGAATGCTGTTTTGAAGCAAGTTAAGTATGATGTTACAGAATATATAAAAACATCGTGATGTAGAAATATACATTGAGAAGAATATTGATACAATACATTGCATTTTAACTTCTTACACATTGATCCAATGGTATTTGCAATGACTCTCTGATTTTCGGGGAACCATATTCCTGCTAGTTTCGTTGGCAAAAACATTATAAGAGGCTGCGCGATGCCGGCAATGGTCTGCCCTGAAATATGTGTCACGTATTAATAATAATTCATACAATATCCATACTATTAGTAACCACAATGGAAATCGGGTTCACTGACCCTAAACTCAATAAAAACTTCTGAAAAAGCATAAGATACTCGTGCTGAACTCTAGATAACCAAGCCATCGTGTTCCACATGCCAGAAGACTGTATAGCCAAATCTTGATGACTTACGCAATACGTAACAAAAAACAGAAGACAGGCTATATTCTGAAAATCGTGTTCCTTGACCCTGAAAAGCTCTCCATTGAAAACACATGAAAAGGCGTGAAATATACAAACTGGTCTCAAGGTAACCAAATCATTTCATTCAGATTTCAGAAAAACCTATATGTAGACCATTCTTGACACCTTGCACGCAATATATAACCAAAAAATGAAAATAAACATTTCGAAAATCGTCCACCGTAAAATCCTCGAAACCCAATCAAAAGAAATAATATAGTGAAGCAAGACTCTAGATAGCTAAGCCAACGTATCTAGCATGCTTGATAAGTTAATAAACATTGTAAGGTAAAAACACGCAACATGCCGAAAAAATGGAAAAAATCGCTATTTCTGAGAAAAGGTCGCCGAACAATATTCGGCCCCACAGCGGCCAAGGGAGTGATCCCGCAAAAAGTCTTGCTAGCAAAGTAGCAGATCTCGACGAGTTGATTCTGTGTGGTGGTCTCCATTGTCTTCATGAAGCCAGTGTCGCGAGATATGGGCTCCGTCAACCTGGTACCCGTATGGCAAGATTTGGCAAATTATCATGTTGACCCCGAAGATCGGGTCGGAGCTGTTCTTGTTTAACTAAGGAACACATCATCGTCACGATTACTATCGAATAAAAAATTTACGGAAATCCATCCATCCGAAAATTAGTTATCAATGACAGAAACAAGCAAAAAGAATTTATCATGATTTGTCACCCTATACCCTCTGTGGAAACTCCGCTCGTATCGTTTCAACTACTTAATGTATATATGTAAAATTATTTTACACTTAGGTTTTTCTCCAAAAAGGACTCCATGTTAATCATTGTAAAAACCCATTCACTCCAAATTTGGCTCAGTCCAGGTAACACAAGAGTCATTGATTGCTATAGCAAGACTACTTTGCTAAGGCAGAAACAACACATAACGTAAATACACAAAAGATTTAAGCTGCGTTCACACATTCAAAATTATAGCTTAAAATCCCAATCATAATTTGAACGCAGTTTTTTCACTTTCGATTCATTTGAACACGTTAACACTATTCAATGCATAATGTGTTCTTGGTGAATAGCATTACAAGGCGTTCACAAAGTCTTCGCCTAATGACCACATAGTGTAGGGCAAACTGGTTTACGAGGACGTAAATTTCCTGTTCGCTCCTCCTATAAAATTTCCGTACAACTAACTAAATATTTGTATCTCTTTAAAATACGAAAAGCTTACCAAACATTACAACGGGAAATCGAGCAGAATGAGAAATCGTTTCAATACTGCTCACAACTCGCAGCACAGCACCGATAAGATTTAGCCACGCTCCAAGCAATATCTAAAAATCAATATTTTGGTTCCCACGCGACTACGACCGACTAGGCGTCATTACAAAACAGAAAGAATACTTATTCATCAAGTCTATCTATTTGACTTGAGACACAAAGAGTCTTGGCAGGAGTCTACTTTAAATCAGATCTGGACAGTGCTACAACAAGACGGATTTAGACAAAACTATTTTCGGAAAAACCCTATTTTGAAGTTTCCTTACGACACAATACTTGTAAGGTGTATATATATTAAAATCGCTTTCGTTTTATATTTATGAAGTTAAGACTACACCTCGAGACACTCACATTTCGGCACCGAACGAAAATAAATTATGACATAATAATAACAAAAGTAACATAACAAACTATTACTAGAGACTTAACAACGCCTGAGGGTACATACCCGGTGTTATGTACGACCGTTTCTAAAACACGGGAGTTGTGTTCCTTTACTGCGTTTATATACGCGATAAGAATTACGATTACGAAAATAAATTTGGACCTTTAAGGGGTTATTTAACGACATTGTAAGAGTCGAAATTACTAATAAAGCAATATTATCTGTTTCAGATCTACACTAGTGTTCAATTGTTGAATGTTACGGTGGTATCGCGCCATTAAAAAGTACTGACCAAACACCTTATAGGAATACAATTAAAAATACAGTAAAAACTTAGATTTAGAGCCCGAGATATAGAGTAGAATATAAGATGACGCTAAGTCAGTTATTTCTACACTCCATTTCTACACGTTTAACACCATGCATGAACTTTATAAAACAGTAAAGGTCTGTTGCATGAGTTACCACTCATAGATGACATTGTAACAACGAACATCGAAAATGATTTCGAATTAATATCCATTTTATGTGCTGAGTTTCCCACCAGCGCTATAATGGTTTATATATCATTTCGACAGGAGTTATGATATAAAACGTTTTCACATTGTGACCTAGAAAATCATGAGCGTTGCCTTTTGAGTCAGCACTTGAAGCACCAGGATTATGTTTTCCAATGTGATATGATCACCTTCTGAATTATGATCCCGAGCAGTCGCGAAACAGCTGGACTTCTAATCTCGGATAGGTGGCATATATTTAACTCAAAATTTTCATATTTAGCGTTACACATGTTGCTCTACTACAGATCTGCTAAAAGCCGCAAAATCATACTCCGAGTTATAATGAAAGCTACATAAAGCATTAATAGTGACATTACTCGCCGCGATGGCTATCCTCTGTTGTAGGTTCCCAAAGAACTGATGTAACTCCTTTAACATGATTTTTGGATAAGTATTCGCCAATACCACCAGTAGATACTACTACCAATTGCACATGCACAGAAGGAGCAGCGCGACGGCGACTGGTCCGCCCATTAACTATTCTGAGGTCCAAAACAAGTTTTCTACGTGCCGTCCATGTTCTGGCAATACAACTATATACTACGGTGTGACCGTTGGGCTGAAAGACAAGTCGCGGTTTAATTGGAAAAATCGTAATAAAATATAAAAAAATTAGTAGTTAAGCAAATAAAGTATAAAATAAGCAATATTTGAATCTTTAAATAGTAGCTGTGAAAGTTGCATGTTGAAAGTGCATTAGCAATAAGATGAACCCAATAAAAAGAGGCTATCGTGGGCTTCTAGGCACCGTCACCAAGCTTCAAATTTGAGCAACTTTGTATACGCAATTTATGGTGTTTATTTCACACACTTCAAACTGACGCAGCAGCGGCGACGAAATTAATGTTTGGTGTGACGCAGGGGTTTCAACCCAACGGTTATAAAGACAATATTTTAAACTCGAATACGTCAAGGGTAAAGTTACTGCTATTTTGAGACCGGCAAGGCTCTTTATTTATCTGTTTCTAATGAGAAAATTAGGGAACATTCTAAACATATCGACGTCTTTATGACAAAAAACCGTATATAGCATTTTAGTGTTTTGAGATATATCATAAAAAGTATTTTATTCTGCTACTGATAAGAATTAAAAACTATTAGCATATTACCAGCGCGGCGATAAAGGCTCACAAAATATAGTTATTACCAAATGGTTCAGTATGTGTTACACAAGGATACAGACTTTTAGGTAACATACGATTTTTTTGCTACTTTATAAATGTTTATTTATAAAAGTGTGATACCTTTCTAATCAAATTTAAAATGGTATGTAGTGGTTTTATTACCATGCATAGTCAGCTATATTATACAACTTGACAAAATAAAAATTTCAATTAACGTTTGTTGCCGTTGTAAAGCCCTAGTGCTTGCCGCACCAGATGAATACCAGCAAACTATGTCATTGTTTGTATCGCATTCAACCGCTAAACACTTAGATTTATCGGAATCCTCTACAGACATCTGAGTTATAAAAATGCCACAATTTTTGTCTACTTTTGTTCCAAAATTGTTCTTTATAATAATGTAGCCTAGAAATGGTGTACAGTTCGCACTCAAAATGAATGCTACTTTTCGAGCGAGGAGTAAGCGAACATCGACCGACAAACTATCATTTCTGTCATAAAGCTTCTGTGGTCATACCTGATCTCTCCAAATTGAAGAGGGGTGGGACTCCTGGAATTTTCAAGAGTCCCCCGGCAAAAATCCAGGTGCACCCGGTTGGAGCCCCCTGGCAAAATGTTGGGATATTCATTGCCTCTTCTCTTGGCAAAATTTTTTGTTTCCACTGGTTAAAACACTCCTAAATGTCATAAAATATTTGATCAAAACATACAGTACCCGCCAAAAATGACTGTCGCTCGCTCGCGACTCGCTCGACACTCGCTCGCGACTCGCTCGACACTCGCTCGCGACTCGCTCGCGACTCGCTCGAAATAAATTTGTTCTAAAAATAGAATTTTCTATTAATTTAAATAGCTGCGAAATCTCGAGCGAGCCACTCGCTCGCGACTCGCTCGAGACTCGCTCGCGACTCGCTCGAACTCGCTCGCTCGAAATGCGACGGTCATTTTTGGCGAGTACTGTATATTAAAATTCCGCGTTGAAGCTAACAATGTTGTCAAAATTACCTTCAACATAGGTTTTTCTCTATAATAGAAAGCGTTTTAGCAGTGTTTATGGCACAATTTTAACCGTTTTTTCTTGGCCAACGCCACTGGAAAATTGGGCGCTCACAACTGGTCCATGCCCCCTGGCAAAACCTTCAACGAATGGAGAGGCCAGCGTATGTTAAATAGAAATCAAGTATATATATATATATATATATATATATATATATATAAATATATATAGAAATAATATATATAAATATATATATATATAGAAAGTATAATATATATATAGTATATA
>JASANE010022170.1:0-12342 GCA_030248225.1 Trileptium ribeirensis | reverse complement strand
GGTAATATTGCACGAAGAAGCTGAAGATGGCGCTGCAATGCCTGATCTCACCAAACCTGTTCATGCCGTATCGAACGCTGTTAGCAATCTCGTCAAGGTACGTAGGCGATCGAGCGGATGTTGTTTCTTAAGTTTATTTGTTTTATTTTCAATTTCAATGTTCAAATAGCAGCAGCTGAAGTTCGTTCTGTTCGACATCGGCTACAATTAATCATTCCGTTACTGTTGAACAGCACGTCCTCGTGGTTCGTGATTCAACTACAAATCGACAATCAATTTGTTATAACCTGGCCCTGACGACAAAAATGTGCCTGACCGATACGCGTTGGTCGGTGGTGTCAGATGAGGATCAAGTAAGCCAAAAATGTGCCTGACCGATACGCGTTGGTCGGTGGTGTCAGATAAGGATCGAGTAAGCCAAAATGTGCCTGACCGATACGCGTTGGTCGGTGGTGTCAGATAAGGATCGAGTAAGCCAAAATGTGCCTGACCGATACGCGTTGGTCGGTGGTGTCAGATAAGGATCAAGTAAGCCAAGGTGTGTATATCGTGGTCCTTGAATTTCTGTAAGGATCGTAACGCATTGAAGATTTCTGCTATTTTTGGGAGGCTAAAGCTGTAGGTTGGGTCTTATAGTACTGACTAGTCCAAACTTCGGAAATTATAGCCGGGGCCCCCGGTTCACCTGCCTGGGGCTGCCGGATTTTGTCGGGGGGGGGCCCATTTTTTGTCGGATTTTGTCGCGTTTAGACGTTTATTTTTCTCAACAGGGGTTTTGAACCGGGGGTACCCGAGTGTTTTCCGGGGGGTAGGAGCCGTGGCTACCTCTGCTTTGCCGGGGGCAGCCGAAAATATCGGCCCCCTTCCCCCCACTTTGGACTAGCCAGGAGTAGCGTGTATCGTTCGTCATTAAAGGGAAAATTGAGAAACTGGTCATCTGGGTTTGAAACTTGGCTTAAGTTAAAATGTCATCCAAAGTTGATATTAACTCTGAACGATTTATTACTAGTGGAGTCGTTGCTAAAATGACCGTTTCTTATCCCATGTATGTTATTTGGAGAGCGGTTTGACATTTTTTTAATCCTATTCGATATTGTTCGAACAAGTCACAGGTACAATACGAGTGCCGACATTTTTGAAGCCGTACATAACCATAGTACCAGCACATTCAAGCTTAGCCCATCGAGTTTCCCCAGGTACCATCGAATTACCCAACGGATTTGTCTAGGCTGAGAAGCGATCGTTTCTTTAGAACCAAAACAGAATTACGATAAACTATTAATAGTAGCATCATCATACAATATTCGCCGCAGTTTTGATTGTCGGCTTAGGAGCGAGTAAATCAGTTGTGTGTGATCAACAAGCAAGTAAAAAATCAAAGTATTAAAAGGTGGGTATACCCACAATAATTGGGCAGCGAGCGGTATCATTACAAGCTAGCGACTTTTATAGTCACAGATACGTTATAACGAATCAACTTACTAATGATTTTTGCTAACTTCGAAAACTTTTTTTATATTCGCTGATTTAATAACTACAGTATTAGATTGAAATCCACAAAGTCATGCATGCGTAAATCAATGGGTTTCAGTACGTCTACATTGATTACAGATACGCGCAAATAAATTACTTCATCTTTCTCGACTTCCTCGAAAACCTTTATAACCATAAATGCAACGAATTATAACAAACGGGTTACGCTGAAAATGCTGGAATCATTTATGGCTCAAAGGCGTAGGGCGGAATCTAAAGGGCTATAATGATACCATTCTAAAAATTGTACAGCGGTCACAGATACGTTCAGAAGAACCAGTCCATTATTTTCAGTGACCCAGAAAACGTTTATAATGGTCATATAATGCTTACGTATTAACATTTATCCTAAAATTAATTATTGTGATATGGAACTGGTTAAAATGGGTCCTTTTGGGACACTTTGTGCTACTAGCTCTGTATCCGCAAGTCTGTCAAAAGTTGATTGTCGCGGATACATTGCTTGTTCACTTAGCTTGCAGCGCAAAAATTACTGCTCGGACGGAGTAAAAGTTAGCAGTGCGAATACATTGCCTGTTCACTTCGCTTGCAGTGCAAAAATTACTGCTCGGACAGAAGGACATGGTAAAAGTTAGCAGTGCGGATACATTGCCTGTTCACTTCGCTTGCAGTGCAAAAATTACTGCTCGGACAGAAGGACATGGTAAAAGTTAGCAGTGCGGATACATTGCCTGTTCACTTCGCTTGCAGTGCAAAAATTACTGCTCGGACAGAAGGACATGGTAAAAGTTAGCAGTGCGGATACATTGCCTGTTCACTTCGCTTGCAGTGCAAAAATTACTGCTCGGACAGAAGGACATGGTAAAAGTTAGCAGTGCGGATACATTGCCTGTTCACTTCGCTTGCAGTGCAAAAATTACTGCTCGGACAGAAGGACATGGTAAAAGTTAGCAGTGCGGATACATTGCCTGTCACTTCGCTTGCAGTGCAAAATTTCCTGCTCGGCCAGAAGGACATGGTAAAAGTTAGCAGTGCGGATACATTGCCTGTTCACTTCGCTTGCAGTGCAAAAATTACTGCTCGGACAGAAGGACATGGTAAAAGTTAGCAGTGCGGATACATTGCCTGTTCACTTCGCTTGCAGTGCAAAAATTACTGCTCGGACAGAAGGACATGGTAAAAGTTAGCAGTGCGGATACATTGCCTGTTCACTTCGCTTGCAGTGCAAAAATTACTGCTCGGACAAAAGGACATGGTAAAGGTTAGCAGTGCGGATACATTGGCCTGTTCACTTCGCTTGTAGCGCAAAAATTTTATTTATCCACAACAACATTATTTACAATACCTGTTATAATATTTTGTGCCAGAACTGTGTATAACAATAGCTAAAGTATCTTGCCAACCGAGGGGAAACGAAGCGAGTGTGGCTACTTTGTATTTAGCAACCGCTTTGTGGTTTCAAATTCAGGGCCATGAGTCAATTTAAAGTCTCACGGTAGCAGTTAATTCTTCACGCGCTATGGTAACTTTAATGATATATCAAGGTCGAAGAACTATAATTTATTATTGTTTTCCAATCTACAAAAAGACGAAAATTTTTTTCTAAATAATCACAAATTTTAAGAAAAATTTTAATTTAGAGTGAAATTTTACGTTGCAAGACAACGATACTTGCCTTATTTGATGCATACACACTACACAGATGCAGTATTCAGCAGCAACGAAAACCTGTTTACATATTGAAAAAAAACTGATAAAAGGTGCCAAAATTTACCAAAGTTTCCTCCGGTACCATTCATAATAACACACCAAATCTGGGATTAAACAATGAAACCAACGTGTTTAACAGGTAAATACCCTATAATTTTACTGTTGGTCCCCAACAAGCAAAAAAACTTGCTTCGTAAAACTTTTTGAAAATTTTATTTTATTTTGTTTTTTGAGAATTTCTTAAACTTTGGCTCATAGCTCGTAAACTGCCGTTCTGAAAAAAAATGCATCACATTAAAATTGTAGGCTCTCGATGAGAGGATTTTGTATTTTTCAACCGGACGCCTCAGGCTGGAGTTATAACCGAAAATGTTGGGTGATCCCAAGTAACCAAAATCAAAAAGTCTTCAATCGTCGGTCGGTTTTGTGAAAATTTAGGTAGGACATCGTCGTAGCATCTTAATTACAAAGCTCAAATACACTTGATTGCACGTCGTATAATAGGTGCGAAAATCCATCAGTCCGGTGAAGAGTTATGCTACGAACAGATAGAGAAAAAAGAATTTTTTTCCATTGAAACACTATTTGGGGAAACTCCACTCACTACCCTCGCTCCGACTTAACAATATTTAATTTTGTTTTTTGATGGTCACTGTGTGGACGTAACCAGCTAGAATTATTGAGTATAATATTGCTGAAGTAACGGCAAATATAATAATTATTACAGTTTCAGTGAGGCTACCCAAACGTACTGCGTTTGTCTCTAGAATTTGAAAGTATTAAAAGTGATAATGAAATTTTGTTTTAGAACAGGTTTCGCTTAAAACAGCTAATAACATCTTTGGCGAATATTCTGTACTTTGTAAAATGTGGTCGTAATTTTGTTTGGACTTATGGTTCAGATTAATATTATTATTAAGAGGCCGTGATGAGTGTCGAACCCCTCGTCGAGGTTTTATCATAGGCTCTTGATGATGTGATATAAAATAATATGTTTTAAGGTTGGCTACGATACGTGTCATAGTTCGGACGATCAAATTCTGAAACAAGACATGCCGCCGGCGCTCAATCGGGTCGATTCGTCGTCGAAATTCCTCGAGGAAGCCTGCTATATGCTACGAAACGATCCGTATTCTGTTCCCGGGCGAAAGAAGCTGATCGATGGCGCTCGAGGCAAGGACCGTTTTCGTTTTTTGTTGTCCAAATCAGGAATGCGCTATTCGTTCAAGTAACTGCATCGTCCTTCGGCTGAGGCTCGCTCGGAAGCAAATTTATTATTATAGTTCAGAATTTCGCTACTAATTGAATTCTGAATGTTGTGAGTGAAACGAACGGCTGAAATTTGGCAATCTCCGTTATTGTGTTTTAGGACGACTTAGCTTCAGCTGGGAGATTCAGTCGCGGGATAATTCATTTCAAAGGTTGAGGAATCTTTGTGTGCCTTTAGTTCGGTCCAAAATGCGATCCAAACGTCTTCCTCCGGTTAAGTGGACCAAAGGGGCTCGGATCGGGTCCGCTTCGCGCTCAAAAACCACGTTGTTTATTGTATCTCGGTCACGAGTTTAGATATCTGAGTAAAATTGGACTCATTTTGTAAAGCAAATAAGCCTCTTGTAATACAGTAATGCTTTGCTGCGGTGCTTTTTAGGATGTAGGATTTGTGTCGATGGGGGTTTAGTTGGCCTCATGAGAACCAAAATACACGAAAACGGCAATTTCCGTAATAGCTTGAAGAACAAAATGTTATGTTACCAAATAGTTTAGTATTCCGATAAAATCTCCACGGTGAGCACCGACAGAGCGACTACACTAAAATGTTGCGCAAATTCTAATGACTAACCGTATTATTTTTTCAGGTATTCTTCAAGGCACGCCGACGCTCCTGCTATGTTTAAGCGAATCCGAAATCCGTACAATCATTCACGGTTGCCTTGCGCAATTTTTAATGACTAACCGTATTATTTATTCAGGTATCATTGAAGGCACGTCGGCGCTCCTGCTATGTTTAAGCGAGCCGGAAATCTGTACAATCATTCACGGTTGCCTTGCGCAAATTCTAATGACTAAGCGTTTTATTTTTTCAGGTATCCTTCAAGGCACGTCGGCGCTCCTGCTATGTTTCGACGAGTCGGAAGTGCGTAAAATCATTCGCGGATGCAAAAAAGTTCTCGACTATCTTGCCGTTTCCGAGGTCATTGAAACAATGGATGATTTGATTCAATTTGTAAAGGTAAAAGTTTGGGCTTTTAATTGCGTTAATTTATCGGTGTTTTTGTTCAGCGACTAGAACTTTTTGGAAGTATGTTGACTATAATTGGCTCTACAAAATCTTGACTTGATGCGAAAGCTGTTACGCAGCTCCGCAACGGGTTGAGTCAATCGCATTAACACTAGGGAGGGATAGAGGGTGACATTTCCGATGGTTTTCGACTTTGGAAGTATGTTGACTATAATTGGCTCTACAAAATCTTGACTTGATGCGAAAGCTGTTACGCAGCTCCGCAACGGGTTGAGTCAATCGCATTAACACTACGATCACGGCCAGATGATAATCGATCGACATTTCCGATGGTTTTCGACTTTGGAAGTATGTTGACTATAATTGGCTCTACAAAATCTTGACTTGATGCGAAAGCTGTTACGCAGCTCCGCAACGGGTTGAGTCAATCGCATTAACACTACGATCACGGCCAGATGATAATCGATCGACATTTCCGATGGTTTTCGACTTTGGCACAATAACACATTAGTCAAAATTAATTGTAAAATTTCGATTATTTTCGATTAAGAGAAATTTCGAACGTTTTCGATTTCCATCGATTGCGATTAAACGAAATTTCGATCGGTCGTTCGATCGATTTATTGCACTTATATTTGGTCGCGATCGTACAACGAACAGAACTTGGCGCTGGTCATAGGATCAAGATTGACTTCCTTATCTCCCTTCATAATAACAGATTAGCAATACTTTGAGTGCAACAGTACTAACTGCTATTTCCTGTGCATATAAAGTAACTGGATACTTTTTGGATTCTCCATGCACTAATAAGTTTACAGAGGGCATGAACCGCCTGGCTTGACACTTACTTTGGGGCGCCCTGGTTTTGCCGGTCGACATTTTCGATCGTTTTCGATTTTGGCGCAATTGGATAAACGTCAAAATAATTGTAAAATTTCGATTATTTTTGATTAAACGAAATATCGAACGTTTGTAAAAGAAATTTCGATCGATTTATTGCACTTATTTTTAGACCCGGCTGTACAACGAACAGTTCTTGGCGCTTGTCACAGGACCAATTTTAGGATTTCCATTCACAAATAATTAGTTTACAGGGCATGAACCGAGAACCTCTTGGTTCGGAACTTACTGGAGGGAGGTTGGGCAGATTTCCCATGGATGATGCTGACCAGGGTGCGCCCTCGGTTTCGAAATCTAAAAATTTTCAAACTTGGTGTTTTCAGGAAAAACGCTCAAATTCTTAATGGCCTTAGAAACGGTGCAAAAAGTTTTTATTGGGTTAGAAACAACTTTTCAACCAATTTTTTACGTATGTTAATCAAATTTTGAATTCAGAAAGGCAGTATTGAAAAAATTTTGTCAAGTTCTATGTCAATTGGATATGCTTTTACTAAAGTGGCAGGGGGCACAAATTTTTGCCAGGGGGCACTTGGTTTTATGTCAGTGTTCGAAAAATGCTAGGACCCCACACTTTCGATTGTATTTTTAGCCGAATATACGGACCCCAAAAAGCCTCAGGGCGGAAGGGGGTGAGTCAGCACCAGAGAACTTTGGCGACAGCTCTTCAATCTATGGGATACAAAATCGACCACTTCATCGGGAGAATGGGTACATGTAGATGAATATAGATGAGTAAGATTGAACTCCGTAATCCTCTTTAATTTTTTTCGTGCCCTCCGGGTACGACTAATAAAAAAATGCCAAGATTTTTGATCTTTTTTTGCTGCCAAAATTAGCATTTTAACCGACTCAGGATTAAATCATTGTCCATAAAAAATGTTTGAAACGAACAAAACGAACGTGTATGTTGGGTTAATACATTTTCCTACAGCTGACAGTTTTCACATCGACAAACTAAAATTCATCTTTGGCAAACCTTTAAAATTTACGGTATTTTTAGGCTTTGGAATATTGGCAGAAAATTGACTGCTCTGTCAAAATTGCTTATCAAATTGTAAAAAGTTGCATGTAGTTCTCGAACCAAAGATTACAAGGTGCTGTAAAATTTTGCTCTAATGGATATTTTGGAGTATTTTTGGAAACATTCCCTCCCATCTTCTACAAATATTACAGTTACTATCAGAATTAAGTGCTCAAAAATCGAACGAAGTTTAAACGAAAATCGATCGTTTGCGATTA
Source organism: Trileptium ribeirensis (assembly GCA_030248225.1). Taxonomy (NCBI): domain Eukaryota; kingdom Metazoa; phylum Nematoda; class Enoplea; order Enoplida; family Thoracostomopsidae; genus Trileptium; species Trileptium ribeirensis. The sequence continues at coordinate 4,760 of JASANE010022170.1, read as the reverse complement.
ATTTAGCGAATGCTGATTGCGCTAAAATAAAAAATAATTTGGGGTAAAAACGCTAGTTTGCATTTAATTTATCGAATTTTAGTAAAGAATGGTAGATCGACTTCGTCTGCATTCGATTTTATGAGCACTTAATTCTAATTATTATTGTAACTGTATGTGATTTTTTGTTCATACTCATGTTTATTTAGCTAAACAAATCTCAAGTGCGATGTTTCTAACCGCAGTTTGTTGAGCTCGTCGTTGATTAAAAACGAGTGAAGTACAAATTTCGATTATTTAGACATCTCTTGTCGTGTAAAACCAAGAACCAAAAAATAGTGAGATTTACTAAAAACTATCGTGGTTTTGTTTCAGGATATCAGTCCGTGGCTTACGCGTGTATCGAAAGATGTTGATGCGCGCGAAAAAGAACTCACTCATCAGGTAAGTTTAGTTGTGTGTTTGTAAAGTAATTTATGTAAGAAAATATGGAAGCCAGAACAAAATAAACGTATGTATAATACTTAAAAACATCGGTAATGGTGATTTCTATGCCTTATATTTTTCTGCGCGGAATCCATCAAACGAAAGTGAACCCGATCGCTATGTAAATGGCGTTTGTGTATGATTTCGGAATGCCATAATCGGTCTAAAATCATACAATATAAAATAGTAAGTGTATATACTATGCTGGAACTACGATAAGATGTGTGCAGCGATAATAACGAAATTCCTTTTTTTCTCGATTTAAAATAAGCTTGATTTTTTATTAGGTCTACTTGATTTCATTTTTTGGCACCAAACCTAAGTCTAATAAATTCATCAAATCGAATTTGAAATCAGTAAATTTAAATGCATTATTGTCACAACATGAAATCAAATTAAGTGAAAACAAATTGAGTTACCTGGATTATGTTATTTCATAAAACTCATAAATTAAAGTTACCCGAAGCCAAAAATGTAAATTATACTGAAACTAAAAGTATCACAAGTTTTGCATTTCCTTTATTATACAGTACTGGCCAAAGATAATCGTCGCATTTCGAGCGAGCGAGTCACGAGCGAACGACAGTCGTTTTTGGCCGGTATTGTACTTATGTATACTCTCAGCCATTTCGTTTAGTTTTTGACGTTTTTCTTCAAATTTGTGGCATATTCTTGCAAAAATATTGATTTCTTGAGCACATTATTGTCTAGTTAAGCTTGAACCGGTAAGAAAGAGGTCCGTTTTAGGCTTTTGAGACTAGGGGTCGGAGAACCATGGTCAGCTCTGACACCTTGCAGGTGTGGGGGAGGTCCCTTGACTATGGGTCAAATGTGTGTCTTTTGCAATAAATGAAGATTTAAGCAAAAATTATGACAAATTTATTGACAAAAATACAACAAATTTTAAGCAAAATTAAATGCTACAACAGCGGCTTTCCACATAATATGTGAAAAATGTAGTCTGTTTCATTTCTGACAGCAATAAAAAATGAAAACTTCGCAGGTTATAATCTAATAACTTTCAAGAAAAATTGTAATTTGAAGCGTCGTTTTTCTATAGGCTCTTAGACTTTTGTCCTATGGATATTGCGCAAATACAATATGCTTGTATTGTATTGAGCAATCCTTAAAATGTCTAGACCCATTCTAGCTACATACCTATACATACAACTAACTGCTGAAAAGTTGGCAAAATGAATTATTTTTGTTCCCAAAAATTCTGTATTTTTGTAGCTAGCGTTCTATAAGGTTACACTGCTTACTCAGTGTGCATTTTATAGCAATGAAATCAGCCTGATTTAAGCCCATCGTTCAACCAGAAAGCAAGAAACTCTAGTTTTTTTAAATTTCGTTTTTCAGGTGTATTATTGCAGTTTGGTTCAATGCAATAAAACAGTATTGTTTTGATAAAAATTGCGTCGCAGGAAAATCATATCTCTTGATCAGAACAGTTTTCGGTCCAATCACTCGGCCAAAATTGGTAGCCTGAAAATATTGAGGAAACCCAAAATAGCATAATAAAACATCTCATATTAGTGTAGGTTTTGGGGTGGAAAATAAGACCTCCGAATGAAGTAGGGTTCCGCCTAGTGAAGTTGTTTGTGTATTAGTTAAAATTAACACTAGAAACGTTTTGTTCCGATGGCGATAGTAACAGCACGCTTTTCAAGGCAACCATCGAACTCTAATTAATGGTAATATTCTTTGTCGAATGGCTCTAGTAGTTGTTCACGGTGTTTATGTATTTAAACGAATATTTTAAGCATAATATATTTAGCAAAAAATATTATAGTTGAATGATTATAGTTATGTGTTTGTTTCAGGTTCATCGCGAAATCTTGGTTCGTTGCATGGATTCGGTGAAAACGCTGGCGCCTATTTTAATTTGCTCGATGAAAATATTTATTCAGATTCATTCACAAGGTAATTGAGAGTGTTGCTTTTGAAAAGAGGAAAATTTTATTTTCTATGGTTTTCATTTTTTACTATTACCTGCGATATGCCAGGTGCCTGTGAGAAAACTACGCTGAACCGGCGTTTCCATCTGATCAAATTTATGTTTTAGTTTACAGCTCATAACTATCAGCAATGCACTTACTCAGCCGTTATTTTTTATTTCTCTATGTTCTAAACTAGAACCAAAATTGAAACTAGGGTATGTTCAGGACTGGTATGGTGCGAACTAGGGAGGCAATGGCGGAGTGGTGGGGCCCTTCTGCCCGCCCCATAATGAAGAGCCCAGCTGTAGTTGAGTCTTTACACTGATAGATCGAATGCTCAAGACCGGTGAAATAAAATGTTGCACTGAGAGGGTTCTCGGTTGGTACGTGAAATTATTTTGGTTTTATATGGTTAATATTATTATAGCCAAGCGTTCACGATAACAATGCAATAATTTATTATTAAACTTCATAATTATGACGAAATATCCTCTAAACTTATAAGTACAATGCAATTAATGTTATCAGCAATATATCTGTAGTAACACGTTGATCTCTTATTTTTTGCTTTTAGCAGATCTACTAGTATTAATAATTATTCTATCATTGTCGTTTCAGGAGGAAAGGGTGTGGAAGAAGCGGCTGAAAATCGTAATTATCTCGTAGGCCGTGAGCTAGACGAAATCAACGAAATCATTCGTGTTCTCCAGCTGACAACGTACGACGAAGACGAGTGGGACGCCGACAATTTGACTGTAATGAAGAAAGCGTTGGTAAGTTTTGTTAGTTATTCCTAGGCCTTGAGGCTAGAGGGAAATAGTCGTGTTCTCCAGCTGACAACGTACGACGAAGACGAGTGGGACGCCGACAATTTGACTGTAATGAAGAAAGCGTTGGTAAGTTTTGTTAGTTATCTCGTAGGCCGTGAGCTAGACGAAAACATTCGTGTTCTCCAGCTGACAACGTACGACGAAGCCGAGTGGGATGCCGACAATTTGACTGTAATGAAGAAAGCTTTGGTAAGTTTTGTTAGTTATCTCGTAGGCCGTGAGCTAGACGAAAACATTCGTGTTCTCCAGTTGACAATGTACGACGAAGACGAGTGGGACGCCGACAATTTGACTGTAATGAAGAAAGCTTTGGTAAGTTTTGTTAGTTATCTCGTAGGCCGTGAGCTAGACGAAAACGTTCGTGTTCTCCAGTTGACAATGTACGACGAAGACGAGTGGGACGCCGACAATTTGACTGTAATGAAGAAAGCTTTGGTAAGTTTTGTTGCGCGTTGACGACCGGATCCGATCGATTAAATAGATCCTGCAAGGACTGTACCGGAACCATCACTGGTAACGTACTGTAACAGCGAACATTGCCGTCATATTTCAGGTTGAAAACATCAGCTACTCACGCTAGGCTAATCAGTTATAGGAGTGGGTCAGAGCCTTACTGCGGCATTATAACAAAAATCGCGAAGCATTTTATCACGAACTATGAAAAATTGAGTGAGGCATGCGGGAGTCCACTTCATGTGCGTACATCGTGGCTGTTGTTTTGTTAAATCACTTACTCAGTCGTGGAAAAATTCGCGTTAGCATGAATTTCTGTCATTGGTATTCCCATTTTTGTGAACGCGAACAAGGGTTCACTGATTTACGATGGAATTTGCGTACGCGCACATGTCTCGCTTTTCTCAGCGCTCAATAAATGACATGTTGAATCAAATGACATGCTTTTCGCGTGTTCATCGCTTTTACGATCATGGACTGCCTTAGCAAAAGGAACGACCTAAATGTACCTACCCAAAGTGGACTCACGTATCACGAGAGAATTTTTTGAGACATCGACATTGTATGCGAAGGAATTTATTTACTAATAATAATTATTAATAATGCTAATAATAATAATAATACTAATATTAATTACTAATAATAATTATTTAAACTAGCAAAGATTAGTTTTGGCTAGGAGTATTTTCAGGGCAGAATTGATCTTGTACTTGGGCTGCTGAAAATTATCGCACTGGTCTAGCAATGTTATTACACCTATCTGCTATAAAATGTAAATAAGAATGATTGTTTTTTGAGCTATGAAAAGGTTTTTTTTCAAGAGCGCAATCGAAAGCCTTCTCCAAGCAGCGCTAGACTGGCTGGCGGATCCGAACGCACTGCGCGGTGGTATCGGCGAGAAATCGATTCGACGCATTTTGGAATATTCAGAGCGAATTGCGGATCGTGCGCTGCCTGACGATGCAGCAGCAATTCGTCGCGCTTGCTCCGATATCAACGCTATGACCGATTCGCTTGCCGAACTCAGGCAAATGAAGCAGGTTAGCTGAAAATTTTACTATAGGAGCAATAC
>JASANE010022169.1:0-19275 GCA_030248225.1 Trileptium ribeirensis | reverse complement strand
TGCCAACTTGATGATACTGCGTAGCGAGATTGAGAACGAAAAATCCCCCCAAAGTCTCGCCCGAGTTCGATGCCGGGGCGAGAAAACCAAGTCGAAAATTATGCATAAAAATAATGTTCAAGTGTCATTCTTCTTACACAATTTTTTACTCAGTCGCTCTTCTTAATATATTGCAGCAACTGATATTTCGCGCCTCAAACTGGTATTGAATTTTTTGTCGTACCGGATTTTCCAGAAGATTTACTAAAATCGGACAGAATGAATGCACAAGCCAAATAATTTTTGTCAAGTGGGAAGTTAGTGCAGATGGTAACTCAAAACTATGTTTATTTGTGTTCATGATTATTTTTAATTGCATTAATTCTGTAACTTTTTATGCAACACAAGACAAATAAACAGGTTTTTTTCTAAAAACAAACGTTGTTTTGGTATAGATATACTTGGTTGACATGATTTCGAACGAAAGGCTAGTAGCTCAGTGGTTAGACCTAAGATCATATGAATTCGAATTGCACCTTATTTTCTCGCATCCTAGGCCATCGCGTCAGCTTCAAATAATATAATGCAGGATTCATATAAATAGCATGCATTATAACTGCCGTGCTATTTTGATCAGGTGTTAAGGCCATCATTGCGAGTTCGAAATTTAGGTACTGCTTATTTCCGTGTAGCGGTTACAAAATCTAAATTCACAAAATGAATGCATAAGCAAATTTTAAATAAAAGAATAAATAATAAAACCTAAATATAACCAGCATAGAGAGATAGAGCATATCATAGTGAAAAATATATTTGCACAAAAGATTAATTTTTATTTTTCAAATAATTATTTAAAAAGGTTTCTATTAAACTGTAAAAACTGTTTTTGACGCAATTTTGAATTTTCTGTAGTCGGATGGACTAGGAGAAAGTTCACCACAAAAGGAATGCAGGTGATTTATTCTACACATCGATAATTTTGACGCAAAGCTATGTTTATAACAGTTCGAACTTCTCTTTTTTCGTTTTCTTTTGGTGACCACGTGTATTTGTGTTGTAGCCAATTACTAAAACCGCGACAACTATCAATATCAATATTACAATTTTCAAAACTACGTAGTACTAGAGGTTTGAACTTGAAGTATGTTAGTCGTGCTTAAACGACATATTGAAGATACCAAGCGTACGGTGATGGATACGTTTGGAATGTTTAAGTCGACGCGCTCCAAATTTGAGGTCGAACTAATTCCTACTGGAAACACAGGGAATTTCACTTCCCTTGCAAACTATATTTGAAAATTGCAAACTATTTTGGCCAAGTGTAAAATATTGCATTTCGGGACAGAAATAGGTTGCCAATTTGGCACTTTGCCCAATGTCGCATGGGAACGTCCGGAAGATGAGTCGGAGCATTGTCAGATTCGTTGCAGTTCGACGTATTAATATATAACTTAACGTCGTCTGCGGAAAGCTTTACTTCACACTATTTAAGCAGCAAGCAACACCCATTCATATATCTAGAAAAAACAAAGGTAGCGCATATTTGACACGACTTGTCAACAGCAAAATACCGTCGGGTTTGGATTTGCAACGAAAGGACTCACAAAAAAGTTGAGCTCTCGTTACAAAGGACTGTATAATATAATTAGAATGGACAAGAAAACCTCTCATCAACACCGCTGTTCCCGAGATATATTCGTCTTATCGTGTTAGACACTTATGATTACGAAATAAAACTACAAAACAAATGTGATAGTTTTTAACGACACCAAACGAAGTGATTCAAGCAGACACACTATTCCGCTCGAAATTTCCAGGTTATCTCACGAGCCTGGCGTCATGAGGCTTCTGCCGACAGACACACTGATATATCCAAAATTCAAATTAACATTGTGGTGGGGGGTACACTGTCACAATTTTATTACACCTCGCTAGGTTCGGCTATTTCGTTTTGTTCAAAAAGGGTTTTGTGTTTTCGAATAACTCCCATTATTCAAAGTTTAGCGGCAAGTTGGGATTTTGCCTCAGTCGGCGAAATCCCAACTACCACTAAACTTGGATAATGAATTTATTTATTCGAAAACACAAAATACTGGAACAACAAGAACTGAATAAATCACGAAATAGCCGAACCTAGCAATGTAATAAAATTGGCATCATATTACCCACCACAAGATGTAATTCAGATTCGAATATATCGTGTGTCTGTCGGCAGAACCATGAGCGCCAGCCTCCATAGATAACCTGGAAATTTCGAGCAGATGACTGTGTCTGCTTGGATCGTTTCGTTTGATGCCTATGACATTAAAAACTTGTCGCATTTGTTTATAGTTTTATTTCGTAATCATAAGTGTCTAGCATTACGCGATAGAGCGAAATACTATCTCTCAGAACAGCGGTGTTGATGAGAAGGGTTTTCTTGTCCATTCTAATTATATTATACAGTCCTTTGTAACGAGGCTCGAGACTTTTGTGAGTCCTTTCGTTGCCAATGCCAACCCAACGGTATTTTGCTGTTGACAAGTCGTGTCAAATATGCGCTACCTTGTTTTTTCTGATATATGAATGGTGTTGCTTGCTGCTTAAATAGTGTGAAGTATAAACTTTCCGCAGACGACGTTAAGTTATATATTAATACGTCAAACTGCAACGATGACAATGCTCCGACTCATCTTCAGAACCCACTTAACTCCATGCAACATTGGGCAAAATCCTGGCAACATTCTATTTCTGTCCCGAAATGCAATATTTTACACTTGGCCAAAACCAGTTTCAAATTTCAATGTAGTTTGCAAGGGAATAAAATTCCCTGTGTTTCCAGTAAACCCTAGGTGTCAGAATTAGCTTCGACCTCAAATTTGAGACGCACTGCAATTTTAACGTTGCAAAAACGTATCCTGTAATCGATATGTTGTTTAACTGCTTCATTCACTGTAACTCAGTCATTAATGCTGTCGTATTTATCGTATGTTCCACCAATATTGGAATATTCTAGACAAGTTTGGTCACCACTGTTTTTGCTCGAAACAGATAAGTTGGAGCAAATGCAACGGCATTTCACCAGAAGACTAGCCATACGGCTTGGTATCTTCAATATGTCGTTTAAGCACGACTAACATACTTCAAGTTAGAACCTCTAGTACTACGTCGTTTTAAACACGGCCTCATTCTTTTTTTCAAAAGTATTAATATTGATATTGATAGTTGTCACAACTTTTTCGTAATTGGCTACAACACAAATACGCGTGGTCACGAAAGAAAACAAAAAGAGAAGTTTAGTTCAAACTGTTATAAACATAGCTTTGCGGTGAGAATTATCGATGTGTAGAATAAATCACCTAGTTTTGTTTGTGGTGAAGCTCTCGTAGGATCATCCGACTACAGAAAATTCAAAATACCGTCGAAAAAGATTGACTTGAGACAGTTTTTACAGTTTAATAGAAACCTTTTTAATAATTATTTGAAATGCAATTTACTCCCTTAATAAAAATTAATCTTTTGTGCAATATATTTTCACTATGATATGCTCTATATTCTATGCTGCGTTTTCGGTTAAATTTAGGTTTATTAACTTGTCTTTTATTTAAAATTTGCTTATGCATTCATTTTGTGATTAGATTTTGTAACCGGTACAGCGGAAGTCAGTAAGCCATACCTAAATTTCGAACTCGCAATGATGGCCTTAACACCTGATGCAAAATAGCACGGCAGTTATAATGCATGCTATTTATATGAATCCTGCATTATATTATTTTGAAGCTGACACGATGGCCTAGGATGCAAGAAAATGTTGACTGAGGTGCAATTCGAATTCATATGATCTTAGGTCTAACCACTGAGCTACTCAGCCTTTCGTTCGAAATCATGTCAACCAAGTATATATCTATACCAAAACAACGTTTGTTTTTAGAAAAAAACCTTGTTTATTTGTCTTGTGTTGCATAAAAAGTTACAGAATTAATGCAATTAAAATAATCCATGAACACAAATAAACATAGTTTTGAGTTACCATCTGCACTAAATCTTTCCCACTTGACAAAAATTATTTTGGCTTGTGCATTTTGCAATTCAGTTTCTGTCAAATTTAGTAAATCTTCTGGAACACAAATCCGAAAAATCCCGTACGAAGCAAAAAATTCAATACCAGTTTGAGTATAGCACGAAATATCAGTTGCTGCAATATATTAAGAAGAGCGACTGAGTAAAAAATTGTGTAGGAGAATGACACTTGGACATTTATTTTTATGCATAACACTCTACGAAGCTGGGGTTGTTTTCTGGCCCAGCATCAAAGGTTTTTCGGGCGACCAGAACTTTTGAGAATTTTTTGGGTCTCTCAATATTCGCTACGCAGTATCATCAGCTATCAGTAAGGCAACAGCAAAAAGAAGGCACAGAACATATAGAACAGAAGGCGTAGCCACCGAAACTACTGACTTTGCTCATTGTTTGCTGTAATAAAGTGACTGTAAAAAAACGTCCAAAAATGGGCTAAAGATCATGTAATAAAATGTAAATATTCAAGAGAACTTGACCCAATGACTAACTGTACACAGCAAGATTAAAATATTCTTTTAAATTGTAGCTTTAGATACTAATTATACATTTATTGCGAATTACCGCTTGAGTGACTTAGTTGTGTGAAACCTCGTTGTGGTTGGTAGCATACTATACGGGGCGCTTGTATAGGACAATGCAGTGTAGTAGAGTCACCATAATATGATTATGCACTAAACCTGAATACTTGTATTACAATGGGGGACATGGGGGACTGGACCCCCTCTCTTTGAAGTACGAAGTACAGACCCCATACTGTTCAAAATATAGTCATTTAAGAAGACAAGTATTAAAACGATGTTGCATCCCCGCACACTCGCATATGCATCTTAGAATTTTCAGGAGCTATCCTACGATTATATGTGCGAATTATATATATTTTGTGTGGAGCTGCCCGCCCCCCTCCCCTCCACTTTTCAAGTCGGAGCTGCGCATTTGCTTGTTTATATAATTTAGCACCAGAACGAAATATTAAACAGTATAATTGTATTCATATTTGCAAAGGATATAATTTCATAGCACTAATTGGCAATGCTGTGGGTAAAACGGAGAAAATATACTACAAAACTGCTAAATGGCTACTACTTTTATTGGTTGCGAGTAGTTACGTTGAAGCTTGGACAAAACACAAATATTGACCGTGAAAGATTTCGGTTCCGAAAGTAATACAATATATCTCAAATATTTAACTATTATAACTTTGTTAGTGGCTACTTAGTATTTTTGTGTGAATTTTAAGCAAATTTTTGTATTGAATTTTACTATAGCTGGCGCTTAAATTTCACGAAATGCGTGTATCGTCTAATAATTGACAAAATCTTCATCGGCGCCTGGAGCACATCCCGGATTGTATGATCCTAAGAGATGAACGCAAATCATTGACATATTCAGGTGTTGCTCGATTATTCGCGAAACCTCGCATACGGAATCCATATCAACGATACATGTGCAAACGAACACCTCACGACAAAATCAGATATTGCATTGTTTCTCGGTGTGTCAGATAAAATGAAGTGTCATCGGCCACTAAATTATTATTTAGAATTAAAGGCCAAAATCAAACTGAGAGTTGCATGCTATATGCAGCTTGTAACCTATTCTTACTTTGCGATTAGGAATTAACCGAAATGTTAACTATCGAATGCTATAGAATTGGAATCTAAAGCATGATTGAAATTCGTGGCAGTTGTTTTGACCAAAAAATGATTCTGCTATATATTAAGTAATATAAGAGTCGTGGGTATAATTATTGCATGTATCTGTTAAGATTATGTTTGCATATATATACATATGCTTGTATAATTATATGTTATGTAGATAGGCATCCAAGATTCGTTAGCTCAGGAGTGGTGGTAGATGGTTCGGCGGATATGGAGATCTTCTGAGGGTTCCCTGGTGAAGAGATTCTCGTGGGAGAGGTCCTCGGAGGAAGGTTCTCAAAATGTTCATAAATTTTTACTAATTTGTGGCAATCGATGGCAAATGTTCCCCAATTTTTGCCAATTTTCTCAAAAATATTCAGGTGCCTTCAGCGCGGAAACGGTGGAGGAGTTGCTGAACCTTGTAGGCGGAAAATGTTAACTACCGCGAATATTGGCCGTTAAATAATGTCATTAAAACCGGCGAAAAGCCAAAGCAAAACTGACTAGGTTATAATTAAGCACAGCTATGTAATGAAATACCATTATATTAAAAGCCACGAGATACAAAAACGAATCGAGGATCGTTTGAACTGTCGACTTCGATAGAGCCCAAAGCAGCAAAAAGTACTAGAGAAATACACCTTCGTTTAATGAATATAGTATAACCCATACATGCTCATGGTCAGAGGTCCAAGGGGAGAGAATAACAGGACAGGAGGGAGGTGGACATGGGCGCAGATAAGGAGGCACAGGGGTCTGGTCGCCCACTCTTTGAAGTGTGGCTACAGACCTCCCCTCCCCGACTGTTCAAAATATAATCTTTTAATAAGGCAATAATTAAAACGATGTCGCATTTGGCATTTTATGTTTTCGTTTTTTTAATTATATGTATTTTGTCTAGCTCTGTCCTACGAAGTTGTCCCCCATTTTTCCAATCGTATCTGCGCCCTTGGAGAGTGGGGGTGTGGTTGGCATTCCAGGAGAGGATCGGCCAGTCAGCTGCGGAGGGGCGGGACGTGGCACTTCGCGCCGAACTGAGACCGACGCCTTGAGGGTATCCCCACCTCTATGAGTATCTATGTCGTATCCGTTAGGTTTTACGCAAGATTGTAGACAATACAGATTTTATTCCCCTGCTGATGCTGCTACCCTGCTCGGTTTTTGAGTATACATAACCAGGCATAACTCGTGCAATTCCTTGCTTTTGAACTAACACCTAATGCCCAATGCCAAAATAAGCAGCTTACAATATTATAACGTCATGTATTAGAGAAACATGACGATTTTGGTCCTAGTAGTCGTCTCAATGTCAAATACATACATATAACGGATCAGTTAGATATTTGACCTATCGTCTTATTGTTATTATATTTGGAAAATATCAAAATGCTCACTTTAGAAAACGACCACATGTGACGCGAGGGGAACCTATATTAAGAGCTGTGCTGGTTTCCAAATGTTTATAATTGACACAAAGATGGTGTAAAATATTATTTAAGAAAGTTCTTAGCTGGTAACGACAATGTTATAATTGAATTAGTTGAAACGGCTAATATTACAATCTGATGTGAGACGCTTTCCTTTAGAAAAAGATCTCTCTAAACATATTCTATAAAATTTACTGCGAATATGGTTTTATTTAGCAATGGCTTGCTAATATGCATTTTGTTTTGCTCAATTTGACACTGTTTTTATACATTTTTAAAACCAAGGGTTCTTTGCAAGAATTTCAAAGCGAGATTTGTCAATTTTTAAAATACAGCAGAAATTCTGGTGCCATCCGACTCAGTTCGATGACCTGGATCATAAAATATCTATGTATTTTGTGTAGTTATTTTTATGTAGTAAATTTTATGTAGTAAATGCTCTACATCCTTATCCTGTAGGAGAATCGTAAGAATATTAAAGAATTTTTCCTCGTTTATATTGTGTTCGATTTGCGAGCAAATGAACAAATCGAACATTTATGTCTCTGAACAGCTAACTGTGCATTCGTTACATAATGTATCCGAGAGGTGGCAATTTTGATAAAAGCACCTCGGGTTGGTCAAATACGAAAAATCTAGACGCTTACATCATGTAATATTTTCAATAACTGTATGCAGGAACCGTCGCCGCTCTAATGATCTCACAGCTAAGTACTAGAGGTGCAAACGAACCGAAACTGTTCGGCAAGGGCCAGCTCAGACCTTTCGAAACGAAATCTATGTGGACCCGCATAGACCGGCATAACTCGGCAGTTTCAGGAATAAGGGTCACTGAATGTTTGTGTTCGAGTGTTGGTGCGCCTGGCGCGATGGCGAGTTAAATTATCGAATCTACAAGCTGAGTAGAACTAACGGCCTACAATACTTCGAAATCTTCATAAGGAACTGGCGATAATATATTTATTGTAACATATTTATTTATTTTTATGTACGCTAAATATAAATTATATTACTACTTAAGCTTGAAAATCCAAACCAATTTACTAATTCGTTATTAAAATATCGCGTTGTAAAAAACCAAAGCCAAAATCTTAATAAAATGATTTTTTCCAATCGATAACTGCGCGCATTATGCTTGATTTCTTGATTTTACTAGTGAAATTCGAATAGATTGTTTTCGATCAAGTGAAATCGTCATATTTTCACTCAACCGTGCCATAGATATCACTAATACAATGGTCAGGCAAGAATATCGACATCTCTTGGAATATTACAACCTTAATGTTTGAGCAATTTGGATGGCATATTAACTGACGGAACGATAAATGACAGTTAAAGTGAGGTGAACCGAAGCAGCTGTAGCTACTCTGGACTTAGTGACTATTGCAAGGTTCCTAGTTGTGCTTCCTTTCACATTATTAAAGGGTACCCTTTAGTGGCGCACAGCAATAATATCTCAACATTGTATTAATCAATGGTGATGCTACGGACATCACACGTATTAATCCTTCAAATGTACAAAAAGATGAAAAGTTTCGAAATTTATTGAAGATGTTTAAGCGACATCCCGCTCCTCACCCGCTGGGAGACCAACGACCGACCACTACCACCGACCTCTGAGGCCCTTGTTACACCCTGCGACTTTTGACGTTGAGCATGCATGACCCGAAATATGGTCCTTATGTCTTTAAGGGTTATGTAAAGCCGATCACGCCAATTGAAAAAGCAAATCACATGAGTATGACCGAGCGTCGGAATTTTTTTACAGTTCGATAACGTATATAACCTTAAGATTATTGATAATAATTTGTATTAAATTTGTATTATGCGAAAACTACTACAAGATGTGCCAACAAAGATGGAAGAACTTAATGGTCTTTTCGACTGTGGTGTAGAAACTAATCGGATTTTAGTTTGCCGGATTCAGAATCGGTCGATTTAAATCGGCTTGCAAAAGCTAAGGTCGGTATGAATTGGCTCTTGCTAAACGTGTTTAAGCCAAAATATTGCTTCCATTCGGTATGTTTGTGTATTGTCGTGATGTGGGTTGCACTCAAAATTTCAGAAGCAAAATACAATATAACCATCTAATAATATTAGTGTATATTAAATTTTGACCTTTTTAGGAGCGTGAGATTTTCGATAGATAGCCATATGTGGCGAATCACCACATACACCACACAAAACCAGTGGCGGGTGCAGTATTTTTCAATGTGCGAGGCACCCCTATTAGACCGCATTTATCTGAACAAATTGTTACCAACTAGGATGGGCAAATTTTTCATGAGTATACATGGGCTAATCCTTAGCCAAGTCAGTTCACAATCTCAAGCCGGTGACAGCGCAGTAAGTTACACTTTTTCCTTATATACGTGCTAAATTGGCAAATGTCCGCAAACATCAATTACGTTTGAAAATCACTTGGCCCCAGAGGCGTTCTTCAGTCTGGACCTTGATCTTGCTGCGGGAGTGTGCCACCTAATGGGGGGAGCATAACGCCGTGCCCATCAGCTTTGTCCACACCCCTGCTTGAAATATGGTTTTTGCACTAAATTAATAAGGGCCAGACTCATTTCGCAACGTCTGATTTAAAACAGCTTGCAAGGTGATATTAATCGTTTCGTTTTAAATCGCAAAACTCAAAGGTGATTGGATTGGACAGCCTTAATGAAATGTTTTATTTTTGCCACCTTTGTTGGCATTTGCAGTGGTTCTCGCACTAATGTTATTTATCTTTATTGATAATTAGGTATACTTAATTACAAACATTCACATTTATCTACATTTAATTACAATTATTGGCATTTAATTATACACATGTATTTACAATGATTGGTAATTACCCAGTCAACCTATGTTATGTACAATTAACGCCATTTAATTACTAATATTGGCATTATCAGCATTTAATTACAGTTATTGACATTTGATTACATGTAATCACAGTGACTGGTAATTATCTAATCTACCTATTGTTATTTACAATTAACGACATTTAGTTATAAATATTTAAGATTTTTTAGGTTACCAAGGGTCCTCCCTGTTTTCCCTCAGATTTACATCTAAAGAGGATTTAATCCAAATCAGACGAGGGAACGTATAAAATCACCTATGAATGTTCGATCTTGTACGACTTTCTGTCCTATGATCAGATACAGCTACGTCGGATAGAAAAGATTGAATCCACATGGCGAAATGCAAAGCAGCGAAACAAGCGGCGGAATGTAAACTAATCCCAGATCCTCCTCCATCACCCAGGGCACCGCTTGCGTTCTGAGAGCTACGGTTACTTGACGATAATTCGTTAAATTATAAAGAATTTAGCCAATTTCATCACCATTAAACTCAGCTTGTCAAGGCGATTCGAATGGTATTTTAAATTATATATTTATCGCAAAAAACATTTTTTAATTTTGCGATCATCGGTTACCCAAAAAAATCGAAAAAAATTCACGACTATTAGACAAAATTCACATATTATCACCCATCTGGTGAAGCTGTCTTGAATGGTACCAAAATCTACGCGTTATTTTGAAAATAAACCAATTTCGTGCTGGGGAGTCTTCTAGCAAAGACCCTAATTACCTTTCCGTAAACATTTCCGAAACAAATCCCACACAAATATATTTTAGTAATAATATAAATCCATTTATACGAAATCAAATCGAATCAATAAATGATATATTTTTGTTAATTAAATTTTTACATAGAATGCCTGCAAGAACAATCGCAGGATTACTGCTTTCTATAGTTTTCAGGTGGTACCTATATATTTAAAAATAATTAAAATATACGTTATATTTAACTATAATATGAATATCTATATCATATAATATTTAATACTATAGAAATATATATTTAGCTATAATAATACATATATATGTTACATAATTACAGCTATATACATACTAAGCGCATCGGTCGGCGAATCCCAACTACTTCAACTTTAGCTACTTTTGCTTTAAAACAAAAATAACGAAAAAAATAGAATACCCCTGAAAGTTTAAGTATGAAATATACATACATATATTAATCCACACAAAATATAACTCAGAAAAGCATGGTGCGACACTTTCAACATAGAAATAGGCAAAATTAATAAAAGGCACAACTAGGGGACTATATATTCGCTACAACATAGTACAACGGGTTATCGTGTCTTTCTATAAAGCCGTAGATTTGGTACATAAATTACGCATTTTCTCGAATTTAGTGCACTAAACGCCAAAGGCCCAATGGTAGTTGAAAATATTTATGTATTCATGCTTAAAATGTATATAATATCCGGTGTGTTATTTAAATTTTACTTGATTGGTGTATTCTGAAGGGCGATATTTTTAGCTTTAACATATCATAAAATACTTACTTATCTCATTAAATATGACAATGACAGTCAAGCTTGCAGCTACGAAGGTGGAAGGATAAAGTGAGGCAAGTCTCTGCTCCATCCCGAGCCCCCACCCTCCCCTGGCGGGATGATGAACAACTGCCACATTCATAAGATATTCATATATAATCTAAGTTGACGCCCGCTTCTTGAAATTCCTGTAGCCTCAAAAGCTTACTTGCTCAAGCTGGTTTTATGGTGACAGTAAACTTTTCATTTTCGCGAAATGCTTAAGCTGCAGTTTCGATAATGGCAATTCTAATTCTAGGAATAAATTGTCATACTTAGCATATGTGCTCAACTATTTGTATACTAATCTAAACGCAATAATAGTAATAATTCAGACATAAAAGGTTTTGTTCGTCTAAAATTAGTATCTTTAGTTGTATATTTTGAGAAACACTTGCATTTTTCACAGAAAATCACTTTAAATAATTTATTGAGAAAGGTCTGTGTTCAAGACATGCAGTTAGAAGGTATGATTTTGAGTGTAGATCGTGAGAAATGACGTTATACTGGCTTCATTCGTTGAAAGAAATTTCACCTGTCTTGTAACTAAAACTTTATGTAAATCAATTTGTTCGGTAGCCAAAGATTGTGTGTTTGCAGGCTTATTTACACTAATTCGGTTAGAACATTGCAATTGCACGTACATTTGCGAGGTTTGTTCCTTATTCCAATTTGATTAGACAAAAAACGAAACTAGCCATAGGGTGAAGTAACATGCATGATAGACTAACTTTAGGGAACGTTTTTGGTAGTTTCTAACGATATTTTGTATTGTAATTTCATCCAAAACAGTTCAATCTGGCCAAAATTTGGAGCAGTTATATTGTTTTGGAAGGTATAAAAAAGTCAAATTTCCAGTCTTTGCAAACATTGTTTCACAACTAAGTTCAGCATCTTGCGATAAACTATAATTTTACTTTTGATCATTGAAATATCGAACAAGGATGACGAGATTATTAGTTGATATGTTAAAATATACACAATATTCCAACAAAATTTTTGAATATATTTAATATTTTAAACTTTTCATCCAGCATTGCCTATTTTAATTGAATATAGCCTAAAGGAAACCAAATTGAGGTTTTAATATATATATATATTAATAATCCATACGGAAGGTACGCAGATTACCACCTAAGGATCACTGGATCACACATCAAGCTATATTTTCCCCTGATGCTGCGCACTACACCATCCTGCGCGTACCCAAGACGTGTACAAAATTTTAGCAATTTTAAGGCAAAATTGTGAAACATAGTTAAATTGTCAAGAAAAAACATCAAGTGAAAGTTTTTGATTACCCCACTCGCATACCCTCTTAACACTAATTCCCGCACACACCAATTCCCATGCTGTAGCCATCTAGCTCCATGAACCGTCTAGCTATGTTTTAAGACGCATTGAAATAGTGTTGGGCACATGTCGTAAAAGCCATCGGCCTGCCGTTATCCGTCCACCGTCCGTTAACAATGTTCTGCCGCTGAAAATCGCGATAGTCGTTGGTCAAAATTATGAAGCTCAGCCCCCCGTGGTCAATATGTTTACCAATGCGCAGCAAGTGAATTAAGAAATATTACTGGAACCTTTTGATATATATATAATAATTATATATATAATAGTTTATGACTATTAACATTCATGGATTTTGTACCGTCTATTACCATTTTGTCAGTCAAAAATTTAACAAATATGCAATTACAACCAAACTGCCTACTGAAGACAGACTGTATTTGGGAAGTCGGGTTTGTTGACTCAAAAACTATTGAAAACTTTACAAAGCTCAACAAATATAGGTGCTTGGATATACATAACTAAGCTATTGTATTCAGAATGCCTAAACACTTACATATAGACAATTCTTGATGTTCTGTAAGCAATATATAACCAAGCTACTAAAGACATGCTATATTCTGGAAATCGGGTTCATTCCCCCTAAACCCATTGAAAACCTATTAAAAGGCATGAAATGTACCTGATGTGCTTTAGATAATCAACTCACTGCATTACAGTTTCTGAAAAACCTACATGGGCCATTCTTAATGCACTGCACGCAAAACATAACAAAACAAATGAAAAACAGAATGCACTTTGGAAATGAGGTTCCTCTATCGTACAACCCTTGAAACCCCATAAAAAATATAATAAAGTTACGTTGGTCCCTAGATAACAGAACCTTGGTATCCAGCGTGCTTGATAACCTAATATACACTCTGTCGCACGCAAAAACATGCAGTAACATGCAAGAAACTTGAAAAATCAATATTTCTGGCAAAGGGTAGACAAACCATATTCGGGTTTTCAACGGCCCAGGGAATGGTTCCCTAAAAAGCGTTTTTCAGCGAAATTGTAGATCTAGACGAGTGGATTCTGATGCGAAGCCTGTGTCTGCGAAAGATTCTGATGCGAGAACGATTCTGATGCCAAGATATGGGCTGCGAAAGTCCGGTACCCGTGTGACCAGATTTGACAAAGAGCCCTTAAACGTGTTTTTGCCGTTTTGACCGGAAGATGCCGTTGGAGCTGTTCGCGTTCAACTAAAGGGCACATCATCATCACTTTTGCAATCGAACAAAATATTATCGAAAGCCATGCACCTAACGATGAGTTATACGTGATATAAACACAAAACAAATTTTCATGATTTTTCCGTACCGCCCTCAGTGGAACTCCTCTCGCTTCGATCGCTCAATTTCAATAAATGTTAATAATAATACACAAAAGGCATGTATTGGTAACTACCCCTATTTTTTCTAACCAAAACTCATGTAGCACGACTATTTGCAAAATATAATTGTTTAAAATAAACATATAATATATAAAAAAACATTTATATTGCATTGAATAAGGTTAAGCAAAAATACCTACTTTTAACAGTTTATAAGTTTAACAGTTTAGTACAGTTCTTGAGTTAATGATTAATGATAGCGCCGTTGCCTGAACTGCTTTGGGGGAAAATAAGAATATTATAAAATGTTTTGCTGCGTAATTACAGGCCCTGACCTATAATCGGTTCCATTGCTTCTCTTTCAAAGACCTTTGCTTCCAGAACAGGTTTCCGCCGCTATTTTTGAACACTTGATATTTCAAAAAGCGATTTGATAGAGAAAAAATTATTGGTTTTCCGCAACAGTGTCCGTAATACTTTGATAAGTAACATTTTTTGAAGCTGGATTTTACATTGGACAGCTTTCGGCATAAACTTTATATTTAGGATTAGGTGCAAATTTATTTAGATGTAGCAGTTGACGTAGTTATCCAAACTAGTTAAGACAAGCAAATTGGCTAAATTACCTGCATTGCAAAATGTTTATAATAAAGTCTAATACCTGAACATCAAGTGGAAAGTGTATGATACAGTCTGAACTTAATTATGCTTCACTTGTAGTGGTCTAGTGGATATTAATAAACCTATAATTTGGCCGGACACCTATCCGCACAAAGATTTTTGCAAACAAACACCTGTGTGTTGCAGTAGCTTGTTTGTGGATATAGATATACCGAATATTTAATATTTAGAACAATTCGGTGATGATCGAGTCATGGCTAGATTGTGAAAGTATGTCCGGATGATATACTTATATGAAAATATTGCTAATACATTTCAATATTTTTAAATAAAGACGTGGGCGTAACTAAACCATGACCTGAATAGAGGGAGGACCAAATATACATGTATGGTATAAATGTGTATTGTGGAAACATGATACCTAATAGACTAAACGGAGGCGGGCTCATACATTTAGATGTATACCCGCCCACTAAAAACGAAATACCGCACGTGACACCAGTCGTGGGTACGCATTGAATACAAATGAAGATTCATCACCGAGTCTTGTCATCTTGAAATTAAAAACAGTGATATCTTATCCGATCATAATCAAACGTAAAAACCGAACCCGACATCACCTTTGTTTGCAGACACCCCTGTGATCCGATGAGGTTACACCAGAACAAACTAAATCAGAGACCCACTACATATAGACGTTTTTGGCGCGAGTTTTGCGACTCATTCAAACAGTCGAAAGCGCAGCACCGTATTAATGAGTTGGGAGCGTAGGAAAACATTGTGGAAGCTGCGATGCAGCAGCCCTCATTTGGTCGAACGGGGGCTTCGCGTTTTCTTCCTCTCTTCTCTTTTACTGCATCCCTGACATGACGTGACTCATCTATTACCCGTCCCAATCATGAGTTTAGCAACGGTTTCATAACTTAATTTTAAGCCGAATTTTGTTTACCTTAAGAATTTCTACTTTTACTATTATATGAAAAAACGTTTTTTTTTACATTTTCAGTCTATACCATGTAAGCTTCGAGAGAAACAGTCTCAAATACTTGTACTATAACTAATAGCGTATAGCTAGTAGAAAAAATGCATTTTCTTATAAAACTGATAAGCATCAGAGATGGAACCGGGTCACCGGGTCACCGGGGCAGTTTGGGTCACTTTTCTGACCGGGTCACCGGGTCAACATAGTGACCCGGTCTGTGACCCGGTCTCGCTGCATCCTGATGACTGCATTCTAAATCGCTCGCCCTATCACAGACCATCACCTGTGTTTTAACCGATATCCAATTTCGATGCAGATGTGTTTATATATTTGTATAGACAGTTTTCATTAGATGTTGAATTTTTAATGTTGTTTTGATGCGTTTAGTCCATTTTTCATGTTGCGCTTGTTCAATAGAACGGATGCTTGTTTTTGCTTAAGTTTGCTACACAGGTGTGTTTTCTCGGTCAGAGTAGCCTACATTGACACTGAACGTTTAAAGCGGTGTACTGCAAACCTATTTAATATATTCTGAAAAGCACGGAACCGTATAAATTTAATTTTTAAGACGCATTAAAATTGTATTAAAAAATTTCGGTGAAATATATACGCTCAAAAGTTTGAGAGATTTTTTAATTTCAATGAACATTCTCGTGGATTTCAGTGAATATTCTCTTAAATAAAAGGATATTCTCATAATAAATTTAGTGGGTAATTATCTGGTAAGATACGTTTCTCTTGCAGAGAGTCCACAGGGCAAATAACTGTACATCGCGCCTATATATTCATACTCTGAAATAAACCACCGGGTCAAAACCGGGTCACATTCCGGACCGGGTCACCGGGTCACGTTCCCGACCGGGTCACCGGGTCACATTTTAGTGACCCGGTTCCATCTCTGAATTAAGCATACATATCTTTCCTACATGTATAGGCAACGTAGTGCATATACTTTATATATGAATAATACTTAATCATGCTCACCATCAAGCTAACAGCACATAGTCTTTATAGGTCTACTTCAGAGTAATACCAAACCCTCATGATGATCTAACGAAAGAAAATTCCAAAATTTCTATGCCCATAGATGTGAATCATGCAAATCCGTGAAAGCTCGAAAGTTTAATCTGTGTGGTCGAATAGATGAAATCCCTTCTGCCAAATGCTCAGGTGTAGCCTGCAACAGCGTCCGTGCCAGCTTAAGAGATTCCACTATTCAGTGCCGTCGGCTGAGGGGAAATAAGCTCCCTAGGTCCCATGTTTGTGCCCCGGCCAGAAGTAACTCCTTTTGTTACTTTCCTTAAGATTGTGTTTCTTAAAATATTATCAGTAAAATGGAAATTTCCTGTAAATTCAGGGCCGAGAAAGTGAAATCATTCACCGGATCACTGTCGGCCTTGGTGATCGAATGTTGATCGTGCATTCGACTGATACTGAATTCCAAACTACTCCAAACTGCAAGCTAGCAATGACTGACGACACACGATACAAATTACAGCGTCTAAATATGGCTTAGGTTCAACTAACGCAAGTCCCAAAAGCATGAATTCGTGTGTCCGAATTCCTTACGCTGTATAATCTTTTTGAGCAGAATACTAAAACAGCGTTGCTCTGAAGGTAAAGCATTATGTTTCGGCAATTCTGGCTGCCAATGCAGTGAAACGGGACACAAGCACCCGCACACCACGATAACTTAAGAACTTTTTAATACCTAATACCGTAATATGTTAATTATATATAGCAAACAGAATTAGATTTTACTGATATTGATAATTAAATAAGATTGACAGCTACGTATCCATAAACCAAATATAGTTTCAGCTGTTTCATTCCTCCGACACAACAGTACGAGAAAATCAATAACCTTTAATAGTACAGTAGTTTATCAGATTTCCTTTAAAACAAAAGTTAGGTTCGTGCAAACTCAGATCATAGTGACTTATTATATCGTATATATGTATTGACACCACAATCATATTTACTCTGTTCAGTAAAGTGATTTTTTGGGTAAAATGAAACCAACGATGAAAAAAATATTTTGGATTGTACAGAACTTTATTAATTTTTATACCACCAAATATCAAAACCCGCTTCTCATGTGAAAACAGTGGTTTAATGACCTACATTGGGATAAAACCAATTTATGTACCAGTCGTTGGTCAGACACGAATTTACAGGGACAGTCAACAATTCAACTGGTAGCGGTGTTTGAAAATTTATTTACGTTGAATTTTGCTTATCCAAACGCATTTAATTTCATAACAGAAGTAATATCAAAGCAAGAATGATGAACAGCCCACAATTAACTACAAGCATTCGACAAATCTCGATGTCTTGAAGCGGATGTACAGGTGTTACCGCAGCCATTGCTTACAGTAGTATACTTGAAGGCGTCATTATTTTTTTGCATTCAAACAAGTACAACGGGATAATTTGTGCTCAAAGAAATTTTACATAAGGACCAAAGATGGTCAAGGTCAGAGGTACCAGATAGGGTGGCCGTGTCCTTGGCAGGAGGGAGGGCCTTCGATTTCGAGGGAGGGGGTAGCCGGCGGCTCGGAACTGGAGTGCGGCGCCATCAGCACCTATGGGTACAGGGCCTGTGACGCTCCCAGGGAGGTTGGGCGACATGTCTGGGGGGTTGGTACATCGCGCCGAGCGGCGTCTCAACCTCATGAGGTTACGTCCACACCCCATAACCATGTATGATAAGTCCTTTGGGCCGCTGGCATAATTCCTGTTCAACGGTTAGATTACGTTAAATTTCCAATTTGCGCGTAAATGTGAAAACCAATTTAGCTTATATAGGTCAGCACTGCGTATTACAAATGCATGATCGTTTAAATGAAATATTTTTATACCATCAAGCAGGATAGTGGTGAATAATTAAAATGCTAATGAATGAACAATAAGTATTTTTATTACAAAAGGGGTGAAGCGCAGAAGCTCAATCGCTGGAAATTTTAATGCGATTATGCAAACAATGTCATAAATAGAACGTTTTCACTTAAAGTAAATTAAAGTTTTTTTGCAGCATTTATTACCGGTGATGTATATCTTAGCATTGGGATACTGATACGGCGTTTATCTCGAAGGTACCGTGTAATGGATAGTCGCAGAAATATCTGCGACGTACAAAAATTCCAAATGCTGGGTCCTATATAAGGTCAAGATCGCATAACTTCATAATTGTAAAACTGCACTATTTCACAGCGAATTAAAAAGGAATGTAGATATGTATGTCTTAAGCTAACCCATGCCTAAATCTGTAAGCGATGCAATGAATGATTGATGTGTCTGCACACCTTTTATACTAAACTATGTATTTGTCTGAATGTTACTGCTGTGTTCTAAGCTACGTCCAAAAATTTAGTATTAAATAGCGCCACCGAAGCTAGTTACGGCTGGCTTTTCATATATCTATAATGGGCGGCTAGGTGTTTAGTAGCTGATCAGATTATACATCTGAACATAGTACGGTCGTGGCGAAGCAACTCGCGAAAAAA